>VYZW01058641.1:48803-61628 GCA_013401315.1 Balaeniceps rex | reverse complement strand
TATTGTTATTTAGTAATCTCAGTACAGTACAACTCCTACGCTGAGGGTGGGACTGTGGAAGGGGCTGAAGGCGTTGGTGTCTTTTCTGCTGAGGGGATTAGCAGTGCCCCAGAGTGTGCATGGTCCTTTTTATGGGATGGGGAAGAGGTTACAGAACTGCCATCACCACTGCCGCTATGTCCACTGTCAGTTGGTGTCCATTACCAAGAAAGAACGAACTGCTCCAAGCAATGCACGGTCTAAACTTTGCGTACTCTGGGCTGCTGCTGGGCATGGGGCACTGGCAGACATTGATAACAGGGAGGGGGAATTCAGGGGCAGGCTGGAGGCTTCAAGGTGCAGGAGGGTAAATGTCATCCAACGTGGTTTCTGCTGTTATTCTCCCGGCTAACTGATGATTTGGGAATTTGGTTAGCCACTAATCTTCATCTGGCTTCAGAGATCTGTGGCCAGTCGCCGTATTAGAAANCTTATGGTATTTATTTATCGCCTCAATTTCATCTGCGCTGAATTCACACTAAGTTTTTAAGTAGCTAAAATTTAAGAGAAATGTTTGCCTGTGAAAAGGTAGAGCATTTGCCACTTCTGTTTTCTGGTAAATTGGATTTTGGAAGTCAGGACTGAACAGAGCACAATGAGCGTTTTGTCCTTGCACAGCAAACTGGATTTAGGCATCACATGATGTGACAAACGGTATGAGTTTTGTGGCTTGGGTTCCAACAACAAGAAAAGGCAATCCTTTCGTCCCATCAGACGAATAATGTGGCACCATTTAATACATCTGGTATGAAGCCTAGAATATAGCAAATAAAGAAACTGAAAAACTTTCTTCCTTTACATACTGAAAGTGTTACTGTGCTGAGGGTGGGGGGAGCTGTGAGTTTTGCTCTAAGAACCGTGCTGGAAGATGGCTTATCTTACCCCTGCATGTCTGTAATCTTGGTTTATAGCCACATTGGTATCTTTACCCATCCATTCATTTCATTGCTGTTGAAAAACAACAAGGCAAGATGGAGTTTTCTTTTCTTTTAATGAGTGGAGCACACTGAAGGTGACCTCTGTCAAAGTCTAGGATTTAGAAACTCCAGAGATGCAGATGATTTGCTCTTTGCTTCCACATTGTGCAGGACTAATGGAAACAATTCCAAATTTATTTTTTAAGAAAATGCCTTGGTCTTATTGAAAAACACTTGATTTGTAGGAGTGCCAAATATACCACTGCTTCTGTGGAAGCAAGAGTAGGTCCCAAAAGAATAACTAATTTTTTTGTTGACTTTTTTTTTAATCTTCTGACTTGTTTTGATATAATGTGTTTATTCCTGTTTGGCACGGAGAAGAATAAAGGAAGTAGAGAAGCCTGCTTCCTGTCTGCAGTGTTGAATATAAAACTCTGCTTTAATTGTATGTATATGTGTAATTGTTGTATATAAAAATCTGCTTGCCTATTTGCGTAGGTGAAATATCAGTTTCTTTTATTTTACAGAAAAGAGTCAAAGACGTCATATCTCCAATTGTATTTGAAGCTGCATACAGCCTTGGGGAACACATGATAGAAAGAGGAAAAGAGGACAAGGAACTACCTGCTCTCAAGCCCATTCTCCGCTGGAAGAAAGGACAAAAGATAGCACAAAGGAATCAGGTCAGATTTGGACTATGTGATTTCCCTAGAAGGCCTGTGGCTGAACTGACAGCAGAAGTAGATGTAAAAGGGGATTGCCAAGCTCTGGGTCATTTGCACACAGTAGCCTTTTTGTACAATCCCTACTGTTGCTGACATCAGTGCTTCTCCATGACGTAGTAAGACTTGTGCTGACAAGGTTGGGCAGCACAAGGTGAGGTCACTTTCTTGTTTGAGGGTGTTTGTGCTGGGAAGAAGGAGACTGAATAAGGGAAAGGATGAGAAAGGTCCTGCTCCTTCTGGTTCTTCCCTTTCTGTAGGAGGTTCTTGTGAAAGGCTTGGCCCTGGCCTTCTTTCCAGGTTGAGCCTTCATTAGTGCCAGAGGGACAGGGCTGGCTCCAGGAGGGGTCACGGGAACCTGCCTCTCTGTGTGAGGGCAGAACGGTGGACAGAATAAAGAAAAATTTGCCTGGCCCAACTGCGCTCTTTTCTTGAGGAATCCTCATGTCCACTCATGTGGCAAGTGAAACCCGCTCCAGCTGTTACTGCAGGACATGCTGTGCTAAAATAGGACGGGTTTGTTTCAGAGAAAGGAAAGTGGGCATGCAACCATGTACTTATTAGGATCCTATTTTGCCCCACTGTAGTGCAGAAAATTAGTTGTGTGTCAGAATTGCGGGATAATTTAGGCTGGAAGGGACCTTTGGAGATGCAGTTCCTTGCTTAAAGCAGAGCCAACTTAAAAGTTAGATCGAGTTGCTCAGGGTTGCATCCAGGCAATTTTATTTTCGAAAGCATGCTTACAGTTATGAGCTGGCATTGCTTGTGAATAGGAAACTTTTTAAAAACAAACAAACAAACAAACCCCAAAAACGCCCTGTGAAAAAGTCTGTCTGGAGTCTGAGACTTTTAGCAGTGGATTGTTAGATCTGTTTTTTAACCCCGGGAAGCTCATACCTATTATTAGATGATGATGATGCAAACACCACTTATAACATTACTTTCTGATGCTGCTAATAAGGATATGTTATTGCGCGTCCCTGAATGCTACTCAAAAAAGTAACTAAAATGCTTAAAGAGATTTGCTTTGTCATATACCCAAGTGTTTTGAAATGTATTTGGCTATAATCCTTGTACTTAAAGAAATTACTATTTCCTCAAGTATGCTTTATTTTTATAAATGTATGAATGAAGGATACATCTAAGAATTACTTACTTCTATGAAGAGGGATTGTGTGGCTGTTAGGTATCTGAATGTTGTATTGTTGCAAACATTATAATGGGAATTTGTGGAGAACTTCGGAACTTTAGCAGTGTGCTGAAAACCTAAGTGTTACATGAACAAAGCTGCTTGGATGCTTTACCACTGGCTTTAAACTCAAAAGGTCACATCTTGCCCTGCAGGCATAGTCTCGGATCAATATTAAAATACCTAAATGCTTAGATTATAGAGAAGAAACAAAAATATGTTGGGAATTTCCCTGACTTGTTTTCTTGTGTAATTTGGATGAGAGGGAGCTAGTTTAACAGTCCCTTTCCATTTGCTTTCCAGATGTTATTCAGTTAGCTTAGTAAGAAAAGGATTTTGACATCGGGTGTGTCTATAAGTGTGCTTTCAGCTAAGGAAGTGGGCAGAGCTTCAGAGTTAGTGTGGCAGTCATGGTGACAAAGCCCTGACAAAGCCCCTTGAGGCATGGTGGCAGGGTCCTCAAAGACCGATTTCATGGGAAAAAATCAGGGCATAGTGTTCTCTTTCAGGATTCTTGTCATCTCACAAGTAGAAATTGTTTGTAAAGCCCAAAAGGGATAGTAGGAACAAAAGTTTATATAATAAAGGATTTACATCTTCAAAGAATCTAATGATTCTGGAAGGACCTTATGATTTGGGAGTCCAGTTCAAGACAGATTTAGCGGGCTCTGTTTTCAGAAGATACAGCACAGGTGAGGGCAGGTGGACAAGCTTAGTGTTAGTGCTAGTACGGAAGTCTTTAAATATAGCTAGTTGTGTGTGGTTTTCAAAAGCCCTAGATCCTATTGATCCAGTAAGAAGGGGCATTTTGAAATCACAAATGCTGCATCTGTTGCTTCGAGGCACCATTGAGATACTATTAAGAGGTTGACACTTTGCTAAAAAGCCTAGGTGGCTGGTTTTTGTGAATGAATGGGGAGAAGAAGCTGGAAGTAGTTGAATAGCTGAAGAAATGGGAGGAAGCTGTGACTGGGCAGGAAAGGGGGAGACCTCTGTCTTTCGGGATCCTACTGCAGGTCTGCTAGACCTACTTGAAAAGCCACACATCTTGCAAACATGGGGGCTTTATAGTCACCTAGATATGTTTTTATTTAAACTAAAGCAATGTTAAAGCTGAAGTGATCACTTTCACTGTGGTTTCAGTTTGTTTTTCATGAACCAGATGTTCCATGCATGCATGATTTCCCAAGAAGAGTGTACAGCCCCATGGCTCACAAACAAGGAGGTAGGAAAGCCATCAAGTGGCCTCTTGACATGAGAATTGAAGATTATATTGAGCATATGAAGTTCTTCAAGGTGCTTTGCTCTGATGCATTAAGGAGTCAGCTTGGAAATAGTGTTCATGGAAACCCACCACCAGAAGTGACATCTCCCTAATGACATAATCACAGAAAAGGATTTTGTTGGATATTCATCCTTTAAATCAGTATTACATTGCATGTGAGAGAACAGTCTGGTCTTGTACTAATCACTTAGACCAAAGCAGAGCTATAGTAGTAAAGGAGTGTATGGGTGTGGGATGTCATTCGAAATGCTTTTATTTTTTGGTCACCTTTGTTTTAAAAGAATGCAACTTTTACTGTAAGGCAGTGCAAAATGCTTGTATTTAAAAACAAACCAAAACCAAACCTAGACTGTTCAATGAAGGAGCCTGCTTCTATCCCGAGATGAACTGTGCTTGAAACAATCAAAATATGATAAATAATCTGAATGTCTGACTGGTTTAAAGAAAAGGATCTTAACCTTAAATTTCCTAAGGAAAAAGCATACGATTGTGGGACTTCATGTGTTGGCCATTTTTAGTAAGCAAAGAGGCTCTGGTACTTCCAAATGAAGTAATAATGTAATTAAATTGGCCTGAGGGACTCTTTGGCCCAGGATACAGTAATAGTTGATTTCTCATGGACTTACTTATTTCCTTGGTTTTTGTATGTGCTTACCAGAAACTATGGTTGCTATAGCTTGGTGTAATTATTTGTGCAAATACTTAAGGGTTATGTGTACATGTCTATTGATAGATGCCTCAGCAACTTGTACAATTGTTGGGTGGAGACTGGTTGTATGGAGAAGATTACAGCTTTCTGAGTTCTAAGTGGCTAGCCAGCTCACTTTTGCTCAAACAGAAAATCTCTGATGGGTCAAGATTGGTGGGGGGAAAAAAAGATTCTACTTTTTGAGTGCGTATTATGAACTTTAAAACTTCCCACCCTGAGGATGACTTTCCATTAGCTTCTTTGTTGCCTCCCAAATCCAGTTGCTACCTCCATCCACTGGAAAAAACTAGTAAGTCTTCTTACTTCAGGGAAATTAATGTGTATTTAGAACTGGGTTTGGCTTAGTTCGTTGTAAGTGGTTTGTACTATAACATTTATTTTTGTATACCCACTGTATAAATACATGTCAACCAAGAAGGAGAAAGATCTCCTGCCAAATACAGTGGGGGTTTGTTCCTAGTAGTATCCAGTAATGTATCTTAGAGTTCAAAATGTGGTATGCTAGAATTCTGCCTGTTCTAAATACTGTAATAAAATCACCTGCTGTTATGTGGATGGAGACACCATTTTGTTATAGGAAAATATTCTCAGTAGATTTAATTGCGTCACTGTCTTCAGGACTTTGGGAATGGTCTGCCATAAAACTGCTTGTAAGTTATAAGAAGAGACAGAAAATGTTTAGGACGTTCTGTTCCCAGCTGTGCCACTGACTTGCAGTGAGAATTTGGTACAGTGCTGCACCTCCGGGTGACTGAGGCTGCACGTCTCTGGGATAAACTTCACCTTTTTAAAGCAGAGGGCTATTTTATGGAAATACTTGTGTTTGAAAAACTGGTTAGGTATTTGCACATAAATTAGCTTAGTTGGCAGGTATGAGAAAGTATTAGGAGGATTTTTATGGAGCTGAATTATGAACACCTTTAATGATTTTTGGTTTGCTGCACAAATAATGACATTTTCTATTTTAAAACATGCACACACTCCCCTGGTCTCATACTGAGG
Source organism: Balaeniceps rex (assembly GCA_013401315.1). Lineage (NCBI taxonomy): Eukaryota > Metazoa > Chordata > Aves > Pelecaniformes > Balaenicipitidae > Balaeniceps > Balaeniceps rex. Next base: position 55,765 of record VYZW01058641.1, on the reverse strand, counting down.
ACAACGCAACGACAGATCTGGACAGGCTGAAATGTAATGTCCATATACACAGCGTGGTCCGGCTTTGTCAGTGGTGCCTTCTGCAGAGCAGAAACCCCTGTGTGCCTGCTTGAGTCAGGTCATGTCTCCGCCAGCAAACTGAGCAGTGCCCAGGGCATTTCTGGGCATCGGAGTGACATCTTTATCCTGGTAAGCTGCTGGAATGGTGCTCTGAATGGCACGGTTTTAGCCTGTGCCAACTACTGCAAACCATTCCCAGGCATGGGTCAGGAGTTAGGATGCTCCTGTCTTGGAGGCCACAGCAGTTTAATTTACTGATATAGCTGAAGCCTCAGTACCTTAGTATACCTGTCAGTAGCCAGATAGGTGGAATGTTTGAAGATTAATTGACTTATACCTGGGCCCATAGGAAGTCTTTGGGAGACTGCAGGAGTCAGCCTAATTGCCATGTTCCAGATGAAATGTCTTGCAACTGAACTCTTTCCTTCTTGGGCAGGGCAGGCTCCCAGATTATCTTCTGCATTTATTCTTGCAGAGATCCACCGTGTGCCACCCTTCCTGCTTAATTGCCATTGTTTTCCCTTTGGTTGCAGTGGGATTGCTGAAAGCGATGATTTCTACTCCCTCCTCTGCCGTCCCTTTAGTGGTGTCTGTCTTTTGCTGTAGACAAGTTTGGTCAGAGTCAGTGCTGAACTGGCAGGGACTGGGTGCTGTTCGTGCCAGGAAATCTGGAAAAGACCCACCCTGAGCATGTACTGGATTAGGCTGAGTATTACATTTGCCTGCTGGTTTGGTGTTTTGGTTTTTGGTTTGGGTTTTTTTTTTTTTTTTTTGAATGGCAATAAAGAGGAAAGATTTACAAGTCTGGAAGAGATTCAGAACTGAACGAGAACAGCAGGTGTCCAGATGTATTGTACCTCTGAAATGTTTATAATTAGCAAAGTTGCTGAAGTAAGAATGAGTGGAAATCAGTGCCTCTGACGGTATGCATGTTTCTATATGCTCGTTCTTAAGCAATGACAGGCTTGGCCAGTAATTGTCCAACTTGTTCATATTCCTGTTTAACAGTAGAGGAAAAACAACATAACTGAGAATGTGTAAGACATGGTTTAATCCCCAGGTTTAGATCTCATGGGCTTCCTAAAGAACAATAGCCAATATCATGCACTAATATATGCACAAACACGCACACAGAGATATTTAGACCTTCATCTCTTGGCATATGTGCTAGGGGAGGGTCAGACTACAGGGTGATCCTGTCTTCGGTGGTAGGACATGAATTATCTGATTTAGTTTACAGGTTCTTCAAATAAATAGGTAGAGAAAGGAGAGACGATCATGTACTCATTTGCAAGCTGAACCCTGACTTAAAATCCTACTGGGTAATTTCTGCAGTTCAGCATAACAGCATGCATTTAATTTCGAAACTGCTCTGTGGATGGAGAATTGTAATTGTAAGAAAAGGGGAGTTCCTGCTTACACGTGGAGCTCTAAAAGAAAATTGTAATATTCTTAAAAAGCCACAGAGACAGGTGACAGACTTCAGGAAGCCAGGCTCCATTAGTTCATATCTTTTCAGCAGTTATATGAAGGATCAGTAGAGCTTAATTGGAATACCTAACATCTTGAGAGGAGATAATATGATAGTATTCATTCATTCAGTTCAGAGTACCTCAGTCCACAAAATCCTTGTCAGTTCAGAGTAGCATTCATAAATACAAAAACCACTAAAGTGCAGGTGGATTATAGGAGAGGACTTTCACATATCCTTGGGGGTCTAAATGAGCTAGAGGTAGACATAAATTTGCGTATCTGATGATTTCAAGACTTTTTGCGTTTCCAGCTGACAAAACAGCTGCCACATCTGTTTTTCATTTGTCGTTGTTATTATGCTTTTATATTTTTAATTACACAATTGTGTGATGAGTAACAAAGGTTTTGACTCTTGTGTTAAAATGTTTAAGTATGAAAGCATCCTGAGGGAAAAAGATTTATCTTACACAGTTCCACTTGTAGTAGTAGAAATAAGAAGGTTTAGAGTAGAAAATGTTCTTGAATATCATTAAAGAACCCTCCTGAGATGATATAATTGAATTATTCTGTAGTCATCCAAAATAAATGGAAGACCATTTAAGACAAGACAGGAAAATATATTGAGAAATGTGCTGCAGAAGTCCATTCTATAATGGTATAGGGAGATGGGACAATTAACCCGCCAGGTCTTTCCCATCTATTGTTCTATGAATTTGTAAGGTCTGAAGTCTTGTAAAATGAGAACACTATTTGGATGATTTGCACTGTTAATGATTTAAAAAAGAAAAAATTGCCTCAGCCTGAAAAATGAGTGAGTCAGCCTAGAAATCTAATAAAGCTCTGAAAGACTGGGGGTGTATTTCTATTGCCACCAGTTGTAATTCTTCACCCCAGGAGAATATGAGGACAAAAGATTACGTTGTTAAATCCACTCACTGCTGTGAGGAATAACTAACACATATGTTTATTAATTTATGCTTGCCTTCAATAGCGAACAGGTTTCATGCCTGATCTTTTCTAAACAGCTGATTTCATTTGGGAGTTCCTGTTCTTCATATATTTGAGTGTCCTCACTTCTTTTTAGCTTGGTTTTTAGTTTTTAACACTGAAAGCAGGATGCAGCTGAAATAGGGGAGAAATGATCGCAATTGGCCTTAGATGGCTTGGCAATTGGCAATGTGCTAGTCATGGGCTTTAGGCCCACAGTCTTCCACTCAGTAAAAGTGGATGAATTCCCCTGTAGCCTTTCCCAGCTGGAGAAGTTCAACTTACATGGTTGCACCCTTACTAGTGTAGTAAAATAATTATTACTGGCCAGTTTCTGTTTTCTTATGCTAATACACTACAAATGAGCATCTGTTTTCTTTGCATGAAGACGTGCTCTGATGAAGTCTAGATGGAGCTGAGGGAGCTTGCTAGCTAACCTTGGTCCCCTGCACCATGCAGAACCGGCATGGCTCTTTGGTTTCATAGTAGGATTCTATTGAATGCTTATTGCTCTCCTGGTATTCCTGCTTTCATCATGTATTCACTCCGCCACTCACTAGGGGTATTGTGGAATCATGCGTTCTCACTTTAGCCAGCGCATCTGATGAAATCCTGGAAAGTTTTTCACAATATTAATTGCTTTTCTAGTGGGAATTTAAATCAGCCATTTTGCACTTGGCTCAGCAGGATGTATGAATGGACCGTTTCCATGGGTAGTATAGTGAAGCATAGGATGTCTGGGGAGAGTCAGTCGCTATTTCTTTTTCTGTGGTCAATAGATCTGTACGTATTAGCTTTATTTTGCAGGCAACTTGAAAATTTAAAGACAAAATAAATAAAGGTCTAAAATCAGGCTCCTGTGTCTATATTTAGGCACATTAATATCTAAGCGATTAATTTGTAAAGCTATAAAACAGGAAACAGTTCCTAGAAAAGGCAGTGAGATTTGCTTACAGCTCAGTACTTTTGAAAATTGGATCATATATCCTGGTCCCTAAATAAGGACCCAGGAACCCAACTTCACCAGATAACATGGTTGTAGCCATATAGCATCAAGATCTAAAAAGTAAAGAATTATTAGACTAACAAGCCCCCTTATCCTGCATCCTTTAAATAGAATTGCTTTTGTGTTACTAGCGTGATCTAATTGCTAAGTCACCCCTGCACAAACCATAGGGTATGGTGACAATTTACAGGAAATCAGTGTAGAGACTGGAATACTGTATTCTTAACCCAGATTATTTTGTGTAACCTAAGTTGTCCTGCTGAAGTACATGGCACAGTTTGTGAAGTCTAAGGAATGGATCGTCAGTTACCAAAGGCCAGCTCTGCCACCTTTTAAGAGGTGCTATCTGAACCTTTCGTAGACTGATGTGTGAGGAAGTAGTTAAAGGCATGATCCAGAGTGAATCACTATTCTCTTATCCAGACCATAAACTGACATGTTTTCAAGGGTTCTTCTGAGAATCCCATTTCTCCCACTTCTCTTCAAGCATTGTGCTTCAGCTGTCACTTTCCCTTTTCTGTGGAAAATTGGGCACAACTCTTACTGGAACACAGTACTGGCAACCTCTCAAAGTCTTGATTGCACATTTTGGCTACAACCTGAAATTTCCATGTGCTGCCCTGAATTTTGGGAGGTTGAATGTCTTGAAATACTTTTTTCTTCCTTCTTTGTTTATTGGATGATTTCCTGTATTTTCTGTGGGCAGGAGTGCCATAAACACAGTTTTTTTTCGGTTTTCTCTGTTTCCTGTTCTCTTCCCTACTCCCAGAAACATAGATGTGTTTAATTTTAGATAGCCACTGAAAGAAAGTGAAGCAATTTAGTGAGCCAGGTTTGAAATCCCAGATTGCCTTCCTCTGAGCAGAGAGCTCTGACCATTAGGCTGAAGCCAGGCTCCTTCTTGCTGTTTTTACCTCCTGGCAGCATTCCTAGCAGTCCACCATCAGCAGGAAGGAAAAGGAGAATATTTTCACACGCAGTACGCAGCAGCTNGCCATGTTCCTTGACCCCCCAAGAAGCATTATCTTTTCTACCAGAAAAGTTGCCACGCAGAATTTAAGAAAACTGTGTTTGTCTGAGAAGTTTGATGACCTGGTGGGAACCAGTATGGAGCAATTCCCCATAGCTGCTGGGTTCTGTGCAGNGGCCTTAGATGGCTTGGCAATTGGCAATGTGCTAGTCATGGGCTTTAGGCCCACAGTCTTCCACTCAGTAAAAGTGGATGAATTCCCCTGTAGCCTTTCCCAGCTGGAGAAGTTCAACTTACATGGTTGCACCCTTACTAGTGTAGTAAAATAATTATTACTGGCCAGTTTCTGTTTTCTTATGCTAATACACTACAAATGAGCATCTGTTTTCTTTGCATGAAGACGTGCTCTGATGAAGTCTAGATGGAGCTGAGGGAGCTTGCTAGCTAACCTTGGTCCCCTGCACCATGCAGAACCGGCATGGCTCTTTGGTTTCATAGTAGGATTCTATTGAATGCTTATTGCTCTCCTGGTATTCCTGCTTTCATCATGTATTCACTCCGCCACTCACTAGGGGTATTGTGGAATCATGCGTTCTCACTTTAGCCAGCGCATCTGATGAAATCCTGGAAAGTTTTTCACAATATTAATTGCTTTTCTAGTGGGAATTTAAATCAGCCATTTTGCACTTGGCTCAGCAGGATGTATGAATGGACCGTTTCCATGGGTAGTATAGTGAAGCATAGGATGTCTGGGGAGAGTCAGTCGCTATTTCTTTTTCTGTGGTCAATAGATCTGTACGTATTAGCTTTATTTTGCAGGCAACTTGAAAATTTAAAGACAAAATAAATAAAGGTCTAAAATCAGGCTCCTGTGTCTATATTTAGGCACATTAATATCTAAGCGATTAATTTGTAAAGCTATAAAACAGGAAACAGTTCCTAGAAAAGGCAGTGAGATTTGCTTACAGCTCAGTACTTTTGAAAATTGGATCATATATCCTGGTCCCTAAATAAGGACCCAGGAACCCAACTTCACCAGATAACATGGTTGTAGCCATATAGCATCAAGATCTAAAAAGTAAAGAATTATTAGACTAACAAGCCCCCTTATCCTGCATCCTTTAAATAGAATTGCTTTTGTGTTACTAGCGTGATCTAATTGCTAAGTCACCCCTGCACAAACCATAGGGTATGGTGACAATTTACAGGAAATCAGTGTAGAGACTGGAATACTGTATTCTTAACCCAGATTATTTTGTGTAACCTAAGTTGTCCTGCTGAAGTACATGGCACAGTTTGTGAAGTCTAAGGAATGGATCGTCAGTTACCAAAGGCCAGCTCTGCCACCTTTTAAGAGGTGCTATCTGAACCTTTCGTAGACTGATGTGTGAGGAAGTAGTTAAAGGCATGATCCAGAGTGAATCACTATTCTCTTATCCAGACCATAAACTGACATGTTTTCAAGGGTTCTTCTGAGAATCCCATTTCTCCCACTTCTCTTCAAGCATTGTGCTTCAGCTGTCACTTTCCCTTTTCTGTGGAAAATTGGGCACAACTCTTACTGGAACACAGTACTGGCAACCTCTCAAAGTCTTGATTGCACATTTTGGCTACAACCTGAAATTTCCATGTGCTGCCCTGAATTTTGGGAGGTTGAATGTCTTGAAATACTTTTTTCTTCCTTCTTTGTTTATTGGATGATTTCCTGTATTTTCTGTGGGCAGGAGTGCCATAAACACAGTTTTTTTTCGGTTTTCTCTGTTTCCTGTTCTCTTCCCTACTCCCAGAAACATAGATGTGTTTAATTTTAGATAGCCACTGAAAGAAAGTGAAGCAATTTAGTGAGCCAGGTTTGAAATCCCAGATTGCCTTCCTCTGAGCAGAGAGCTCTGACNGGAGTCCTGAGGATGCAGGAACCTAGGGATTCATCCTCCTCCCACTTCCTGAGGCAGAGGACTGTACATTTACCCCTGGTCTTTATCACAAAAGGTGGAATTTAATCCACTACCTCTCTTCAAGAGGCAGAGTGGACGCAAAGGTACTTGCTTTGAGGCCCTGATCTGAGTGCCTGTCTAGACATATCCCCTTACTTATCAGCTGGCTCTAGGTCTCTCCTTACTGTACATTTAATTGTGTACAGATGTGTATATTCACTCATTATAAAGAGTATATCTTAATGTAGGCTTTTTGACTTACCCTCTGGAGGACATGGGCAACATCCATCTCCACTAGCCTTTCAGGGTATATCTGCCATGTTCCTTGACCCCCCAAGAAGCATTATCTTTTCTACCAGAAAAGTTGCCACGCAGAATTTAAGAAAACTGTGTTTGTCTGAGAAGTTTGATGACCTGGTGGGAACCAGTATGGAGCAATTCCCCATAGCTGCTGGGTTCTGTGCAGCAGAAGAGAGCGCAGAGAGGAATCATGAACCCTGGAAACACTGGATTTGCTCTGTGCTTTGCTGTA
>VYZW01058641.1:1502-42537 GCA_013401315.1 Balaeniceps rex | reverse complement strand
ACGATGAGATTTGCCTGCCCTTGAATTTCCTTAACACTCACACCATATATTCCTGTATCACAGATTTTGGTGTTTTTTTGTTTCATCCAAGCATGTTCCTTCTTTGAATTTTGATCTTACTCTCTTCATGCTGTAACAGTTCTTTTCTCTGTTTTTCGCAGACTGTTTTTGAGAGGAATTGTCAATCTGATGACTGTGCTGCTGATTTGAAACTTCAGGGTAAATTACTGCTGTCTAGGTGAGTAGGTGAACTTTTTTTTTCTTTCTTACATGCTAGTATGCCATTCATTTTATGTAAGATGGCATTGAAAAATCAAAATACAAACACAGACGTTTTATATCCAGACTAGAAGGATGATGACAGTGATATCGTCTTTAGTGCGGAAAGGTCTTTAGATGTACGCAGAATCTGAACTCCTGTGGTGGTGGGCTCTGTGCACACACAGGGCAAGACACCTTCACCTTCCCAATCACAGTAGGCAAAACTGGAGAAAAAAAAAATATAATAGCAGAGGGGCAGGGAAAGTAAAGATGCGTGCCCAAATCAAGTACCAATGTGGACCATGTAATTTTTCGAAGGTGATAAAATACTGTTTATGACATGGTAGGAGTAAAACTGCCTGCAGAAAAGCAGTTTTGTTCAGAAAAAATGTCACATGGAAGGTTAAAAAAAACCCCTCAGATCATGGCAAATTATCTTCTTCAAATTATCTTTTTCTGTTTCCGAACTTGTTAGTTTTGCTAACTAACCTGAAATACTACTCTCCTTTGTCAGATTCTTCTTGTTAGTAACCTGGGGAGGGGTGTCTGATTTCACTTTCTTCTGGGATAATAAACCTCATAAAACAGACCAGAGGTGAAGTTTATGTTCTGTCCCATGTGATTGGTGATCCAAGGAAAATGCCTATTGTTTTGCCAGGATGTAGTTATTCAATTTTGGGATAAATTAGGCTAAAGGTGAACTTTACACGTCGCTTCTGTTTCCTTTTTTGCAGCATTTTTAGCACATTTTGAGAGATGGAAGTGCTGATGCAAGTTATTTAATTGTGTGCCAGAGGTTTTGCTGTTTGATGGAGATGCTTTCTGTGAAATGCTTTGCTTTCAGGTCAGGAAAGAGAGGGAAAGAGACTCCCCTGCTTTGGGCAGGGGGGGAAGTAGTAGCAATAGTCAGGAGATATACACACGTTTTATATAAGTCTACAGTGTGCTGTAACCTTACTTGGAGACAAAGCTGAACCAGAGTCAAATCTGAGAAGTTACGGACTTCTCCAGACACGACTGAAGTCCACAGGAATGTTTTGGGGGATTGGCTGGGAGCAGGGTTAGGTCTCAGGTTGCAGAGTCTGAGCTTTGACTGCCGTTAGGCCGGATTTTTGACCTTTTGCTTGATCTTCATGGTGAGCAAAATCTGTTGAGAGCTGGAGATGTGTCTGTGTGGACTAGCGAAGCCAGTGAGGGATTTTGTCCTGCAGTTGAGGAATAATCAATGAAAAGCAAGGCACAAGTCCTAAAAACTTGTCAGTCAGTGTATAGTAATCATAGCAGTAAGAGCTGTATTCACAACTGGAGCATTAGACTTTATTTTTACAGCTGTTATTTATGTTATCTTGGCAATTTAAAACCCACAATTGTCAAAAAAGCTTAGGATATGCAAATACAGTTTCTACGTTTGTATAGCAAAATGTTGAACAAATGCTCTCAAATCTTTATCCAGTGACACTCTGAAGTCGTGTTTGAAATAAACAGGATGCCGTCAAATCCATCAAGTCTGCACAGAATGGGTTTTCTTTAGCTAAAGGGCTGTGTAAGCTTCAGTTATTAAGAAACATAACACAATGGGTATCTCTAAAGAAGACAGATTTTTTTCTTTTATTATTATTGTGTATAAAACTACAAAAACATGCTATGGATTCTGATTTTAGAGAATTGCCTGTCTTGAATAATATGGTATTTTTTCCAGCCCCATGTGTTTTGTGCTAAAGAATCCTATCAGCATTTTTCCACATTATTTCTATTTATGCTACGTCTGTGTACAAAGCATTTTGGGTTTTTTGTAGAAAGAGCAAAAAAGGTGACTCGTTTATTACTATCTGCACTAAACAATTGACTTCATTGTTAGCAAGGTTATGGCAATGCCTTTGTCTAAATAATCATGTCTGACTAAATTTGGTGGCCTTATTGGAAAGAATGCAATTAATGACACACAGCTACATTGGATTGAAAGAAACAGGATGTTTATGGGAAGGCAGCTTTAAGTGCTGTATCTCGGATCTGCTGCAGCTCTTTGAAGATATCACTGGGTGTATGGATAGGGTGATCTGGTTAAGATCATCTACCTGGGCTTGCAGAAGACTTTTATTAAGATTTCTCACCTAAGGTTCACAAAGAAAGTTGCCCAGGTCTGAGAGGAATGGTGCCCGAGCATTACTACCTAATTAAAAGGTAGTCAATAGAGAGAAGGAGCAAATTGTTTTCTTGGTGGAGAAGACTCCACAAGTGCTTGTCCTGGGGCTAGTGGTATTCAGCATATTCATAAATGATCAGGGAAATAATCTGCTAAAAATGAAAAGCAAGGTGATAAAGTTTGCTAATCATACTAAACTATTCAGAGCAATGAAAAGAAGAAACGAGGAGGTATGTTTTCAATAAGCGTGTGATTAATCTGTGGATTTTACTGTTGGGGATGTTGTAAATGTTGAGTTTACATGGTAGAGAAATGGCAAATATGAATGCTGGAAGCTGCAGAAGTATATCGGCAAAATAACACTCTGTGCTTGCCTTGTTCTTCAGTAGGCCTCTTGCTTTTAGACATGGTTGGATTCAGGGCTCTCTGGTAGGTGGACCAACTTGGTCTGGCTGTTCTTACACACTTCTCATGAATTTGTAGCATGTTAGAGCCAAAAGCTGTGCAGAGAGCTATACATTGTAAGGTATAGTTTTGTCCATCACTACATATAATATGCTTTCAAACGTGTGCTGGTTAGAGCATATATGTGCATAGGAAGTTAGCTCAGATTACATTATCATCAAGAGAATTGCTTGCTGAGGTCACTCTTGTGAGCTCAGAAACTGCACAAGCTACTCCGATTTAGAGTCCACCTGGGATGCGTTTGAATCGCTAGAATTACTCAGTTAAAAGATTGCACCTGGCTTTGAAGATGCCAAACCTGCATACCAAAGGACTAATAGGAAAACCAGCCTGTGCTGGCAAGAGCCAGCCAGGTCTGCTCTGATTTTGCTTGTCTTGGGATCCTTCTTCTCTTCTGAAAACTTATTCATGTGCTCTCAAATTGGGAGCACTGCATTTTGATAAGTAACAAATAGCCCGGGATGTTAACACTTGGTCTAATAGGTGGCTGTTTAGCCAAAGTGCTCGAACCAAGCAAATCTGCTTGTGTAAGTTAGAAACTTCACTACTGTTCTGACCAGATATGATTGGGTTTGCCTCATTATTTCCTGTTGTCGAGGTGCTGCTGCATGTGGAAATGGCGCTGCTGGGCAAGCTGAAACCCTTCACTGTGATGAAGTTGGAGAAGAGGGTAGGGTAGGACTGCTTGGAAGTGGAAAATCAAAGTGGAAAGTGAAAAAAAACCTTCAAGCCTTCTAACTCTATCTGGAAGCTTTTGCAAAGATTTGGGAGAGTCAGGGTCGGATGTGGTGGTGATTCCTGTATTCTGGTTTTTTGAATGCTTCTGTTACAGTGAAAGGTGCCCTTAGAGACTTGGGCTGAAGACGAGGGTAACGTGCTGGACTGGAGTGAAGAAGAGTTAGAATGCATTTAATCTGGAAAGAAGAAAGTTTGTTTTCAGTTAACAGATGAATCTCTTTAAGGCTTGTCCACCTTTGTTAGCATCAGTTTGCGTGTAAACCCATCCCAACTTCCTGAAGGGATTGTGGGATGAAGGAGCCAAACTCTTCCTGCTGTGGCAGATGGCAAGAGGGTCAAGAGTCATGCACCGTGGCTTGGCAGGTTCAGACCAGAGATTTGGAAAAACCTTCTTGAGTAGGCAGTTAGTGCTGCACGGGAATGAGGTGTGCAGAGATGGTGTGCTCTGCCATGCTGGGTTTCAGGACTTGGCTAGATAAGGTCCCTGCTGACCTCATCTGTTGCTGGCAATAGTCCTGTGTCAAGGAAGATGTGGATGGATTGTATGTATTTCTAGAGTATGACCTCTAGAAATCCCTTCTAACCAACTTTTCTGCAGTTTTCTAACTCGTCTTGAGGTAAATCCTCTCTGTAACATGAGCAAAATTGCCTCAACAAAAACCAGCTCTTTGCCAACATGGAAACACCTGCCTAGGATGGTTATTGGTGTCTTCCAGCACTGTGGCTGGAAACCTGCCTGTTGGACTCCTCGCCTCTCGCTGATGCCACCTCTGCCAGTGAGAACATGCAGTGTCATGAGAGAGGACAGTAATATTGAAGGCTGGACCTGGCAAAGCGAACTGGGGGGATTTAACTTTCTATGGCAGACACTACAGGATAGCGTGTAGAAACAGCTACAGTGGTGTGTGCTAGTATTGCTACAAATGGTCTTTTTAGTGGTTGGCCTGGACTTACTCATAGGAGTATGAGTGTTGTTAGCCTAAAACTACAGATGGCAACTTAAGAGTAAGGGAAAAGGAGCCATGGAGTGTGCTGGGGACTTGGTGAAGGCAGTGTTGGGATAGAAACTGAAGGAGCAGTAGAGAGGCATTTCATCTTTCCAGTCATGACTGTTTTCAAATCCATTTTTCTTAAAGAATAAATGTGAGGTTTTGGCAGCACAGAACAGAGAGACTACTCATCGCCTCCCCTTCAAACAGTCTCCAGTGTTAAATCTTGCAGCTGTCATAGGAGNCGCAGGACGTGGCGGGGGGTTGCTGATTTCTAAAGGAACAGACTTAAAAGTATCTTCGTCTAAAAAAAGGTATTTATGTATTGCATATGGGTAACTTTAATGACACAACCTGAAACCATAAGAAAAATAGGAATAGACTATTTAGCAGTAAACTTTATTTTTACAGCCGTAGCTTTGGGACGGCAATAGGAAACCAGTTTTCAGCAATCCAGTACTGAAAAGCAAAATGCAATTAAAGAGTGTTCTGTTAGCTATTATTTTCAAATATTGTTTAATATTAAAAATACATTTATTACATATCATGCTTGACTTCAATGCCTCTGTTTTCTCAGCACAGCAAATGTCTTTTCCATCAGGTTTCTGTAGCAAGTATCACATTTTTATTGAGCCTCTCTGTAGCTACTTGTTTAGAAGCTGAACTGCATCTGTTTCCTCAAGATGTGCTGGGGGAAACTCTGAACTAGGTGTTCTGTACAAGATTAGACCTCCCTAGCCTTCAAAATCTGCTAATCCATTCCTCTAGTACTTTATATGGGAGAAAAGCACTCTGGTCTTTTAAGAAGAACCTGAAAGTGCTGAGGGAGCAGGATTGATGGGAACACACATCTTGTCCGACATGCCATGGCAGTTTCAGGTCCTGAGCTGATGCCTATCCGTCTGATTGACACTCTGCAAAGGCAACGGTAGTTATCAAGCCCTGTTTAGGCTGTAATGGGAACCAAGTGAAAAGCGTGGAGAAGACATTTGAGTAACAGTGAGGGTGTTTGAAAAAACATACGTTCTTCCAGCTATAATAAACAAACCAGCTAAAAAGACCAGAGCAGAATGGGGTGGTGGCTTCCCTGCGAGATGCAGCTTGGAAGGAAATCCTGTATGGCTGTGTAAATATACTCACAGCCCGTGTGTCGCAATGAATAGACCAGCTTTACCGAAAACAAACAGTACAAGAAGAAAGATGATGTTGTGGCATGTCATGTGGCTGCTGTGTTCCAGCACAAGCAGTGCGCGTGGTATGTACATCAAGTTGTAAGCACAGGACTATGAGCCCCCTTGGATAGAAAATGCTGTAATAAATACTGCTATAATAAATATTATAGCAACAGAAAATGCTGTAATAAATATTGCTATTCCTGAGAAGGTTCCAGGAGGAAGTCTGTCTTCCATATATTTATGAGGCATGAGGTTACCCTTCATCTGTCATTAGAAACAGACTTACTCACCCATTGGAGTGCTTCTGGGTGTATGTTTGGCTGTTTGGAATAAGCAGCTTGCTTTTATGTGTTGGTTTAGAGCATCCTTAACAGCCACCATTCGTTAGACTCAAATTTATGTTCTTCCCCTACAGACTGGCTGGGGTTCCCGTATATACTGCTGGAAATTGTTTATTTTGGAAATGTGAAATTGGAAGCAAAAGTTGTAGAAAGCCAAAGGGGTGACAGGTGCATTTTGCAGAAATTTTCAAGGTTTTTCAGTTTGTGGGGCTTTTTGAGTTGGAGTCAACGCTTTCAAAAGGTCTCTTGTGAAATGGGATTTTTGAGAAGTGCCCTTTTGCAGTTGGAAGGTCAAGTTTGTAACTTGGGCCATTTCTGCTTCTGTTGGTCCCTCTGGAATTAGCCGGAAAATGGACAAAACCCCAGTCTGTCAAAAATTTCATTGACTTTGAAATGTTTCCATTTTAATGAAATGGTAGTTTATGAAGAAAAAGTATTTTCTGGTATCTTCCGCTCAGCTCCACAGAAGGTTCCCCCCCCCCAACCCCCCAATTAAATTCCTTCTGTGACTTACTAAAGGATTAACATGTTTTCTGCCAACACTCCTTTTGTTTCTGTGATCTCTTTTGTCTTATGCCTGGCTCTGTATTTGATAGGCAGGTAAATGATTTGATGTGATGTTTTGGGATGTAATCTCAAAGTACCTAACCCAGGCCTCACTGAAAAGACAAGGGAGAGTGTACACCACCACCCTGTGGTCCCCCCTCCCCTTGAGCTTACAACTCTAAAGTTTATAAGCATATTATTTGTACTAGTGAAGAATGAATAATTTCACATAGGTGACTAGCTATGCAACTGCAAAACTGGTTGTTTTGCAAATGTTGTGTATAGATGCAAGGATGAATATGCTCGTGGACCTATTAAAATCAGTGGAAGGACTCCCTCTCGTTCACTGGGCACATCATCAGACATTAGGCACCTGGATTTGAAAAATGAACCTCAGCAGTTTCATATTGACTTGTCAAACTATTACAGAACCTGAGCTGAAGGAATCCAGAAATCATAGATAAAAACATGTGTTATGACAGCTTTGTCCAATTTGCTTTTCACCAGCACAAGATGTAACGGCATGGAACATAGGTTAGTGTAGTAACAATGCAGAAAGTCAGTGTCTTCTGAAGAGAGGAGCAACCACATAAAATTTTGATCAGAAAATTCAAAGCTTTTTGAGTGTGTCTCATGAATATAGTAGTGTTTTATAAAAAAAATTAATAAAGGTTTTCCCTGATCATAGGCTTTTGCAAACCCATGGAGAAAAGCTGCAAGCCTGTGGTTTAATGTGGGAAGCAAAGCTGTTTCATAAATTTGACCAGGCTCACGCCTCAGCACTTATCTTCCTTTGATCACACAACGGGGATTTGTTTCCAGAGAGGCCTCACGTTTCATGGCATGCCCGTTGCGGTTTTATGCCCCTGAAGTGCATCTTAACAAAACAGTCGGGATGAGGAAAAACAATATCCTTTCATTTGGAGCTTAATTACATGCTCTGATAATATCTGTTTTCCCCTTCCTCTTCATTCATAGCAGATGAAGAATTTGTTTTCACTTATTTTATCTTTCATTGAACAAACACTTCTTTCAAAAATATTTTTGACATTCTGTTTACCCTAGACAAGCTATCCTAAATAGCTGAGCTGCTCAGATGGAGCTAATTTTCTGCTTTACAAAAAAAAACAAAGAAAAATGGGCAAATCCTATGGTTTAGCATTTCTACTGCTAGGAAAGTGGTCTTGAGCTTTCAGTCAAGCCCTTGTGTGTACAAAGCTGTGTACACCAACATGGATATTCCCAACTCCCAGGACACAAATACAGAGCCATGACTGATCCCACTGCAGTCATGTGCTGCCCACTGGTTACTTGGTCATACCCCAGTGCTGTCCTAACTCACGATCTTTTAAACCACCAAAAGTGTTATTTCCAGGGAGAAAAGAAGGACAAAACATAGGAAAAATGGATATGAGTAGATTGCTTTCTGTTTTCTCAAAAAGTCATACCAAGTTTCACACTGTGATTTAAGTTACTTTAGAAATTGTAGTGTAGTTTAATGTTATTTCAAAGTAATTTGCTGCACTATAAAGGGTGCAATGAAAAAAATGCTTACACCATTTCATGTATGTTAGTACATTTGTAATTCTGTTTGGACTTTAGTCTTTTCAGTTAATCCAGGAAGCAGAGTTCTGATTTCTAATTTATATTTACTTTTATTTATCTTTTACCTACAGACAGTTGTTAGTGTATTGAATGTTGTATTTGTGAGGCACATGGAAAACTTAGTTGTAGCTCATCCAGGATCGGATTTGCAGTTTCCTGAAAGCGCCGCCCAGCAGAGCCTGCAATTAATCAGGATGTAGTACAAGTTGCAGTGGGAGCATCGTCTCAGGAACGAGTGAATGTTTTCCCTTGTTGAGGGTGAATGGGGATGAAGGAATGGTTTCTTGGTTTCCATCTGGTTAGTTGCGCTCAGAGCTTCATAAATCTCTCCCAAAATAAATAAATAAGTCCGGTTTGGTAGCAGTGGGCAGTCCTGTTCCTTTTGAACATATGGTGATTGAACCCATGTGGATGGTGATAGAACCATCAAGTGATGAGTGGTAACAAACCTCAGTAGTCCACATCTCATGCAAGAATACAGATTCCCAATCTCTATTTTCTAATAACAGGCCACTGATGATCAGTCAGGGATACTGTACAAGCCAGTCTTGCCACTTCTTAAATACTGGTTTTGTTTTGTAAGAATCACTTGACTGTATCTACTGGAATAGGATTTTGCTGTTTGTATTTTAAACTAGACCCTAAAGAGATGTTCTTTCATATAATTTGAATCAATTGCCGAACTAATGTATAACCTGGCCCTCCTTGTGAACATCTCAACATCAGTATTTTATGGACCTAAGATAGTTCAAGTCACCATATTGTTTCTTGCTCTAGCAACTGAAGTCTAAAGCTGACAAAACAAAAGCTTAACCTCAGGCAGCACTGTCATACATTAGCTGCCTCCAGAGGTGGAAGTTCTTGATGCTGTACAGACCACAATGAGAAGCAGATGCACCATTGTTTTGGTTTTGCAGAACACATCTTGGCTGATGCATACATGCATGTGTATGTATATATACATACATATACACACACTCTTTTGTGATGCAGCTACATGAACTTTTTCTGTAGTATGTCCTGCAGTTACAAAATCTGGTAAGGCTGAGGTTCTTCACAGGTCACCAGGTAAATTGTCTTGCTGGTTTTGCATGAGCTATAGAGGAAATGTGGTGATATGGGTATATGTTGCTTATGTTTGACACTTAGACATAACTTACTCCTGACATATAACACCTGCTACTGCAAAACAAATTTCCTAAAGTAACAGATCTGTACTGTTTCTAACGTTTCATCTCTGATTAACTGCCTTTTATTGACCTCTAAAGTGATTGCTGGATAGGGCACTGGTCTTTTTCTTCCTCACTGATGCTCAGCTGAGTATGCTTTTTAAATTACATATTTGACCCCAGCACCCCAGGAATGGGACAAGCAATTGAAGCTCTCTAATAATAGGACATCTATTTCTGAAAGCATAATTTCTATGGTAGATACATGGTTTGTGTGATGACTTTGTTAATGATCTAATTCCTAGAAACAGTATGTTAGAAAGTGCTACTGATTCATCCTCAAATTTCAGGGCCAGATTTATGGTCAACAATCACCTATTTTAACAGAGTTCTTCAAGTATTTAACAAACAGGGAAAACATAGAGGGTTTTTTTCTTTTTACGTCAGGCTGATGCATGCAACTTTTGGCTACGTGCCTGGTACCATTATCTTTTGCCACTAGTAACTAGTTTTTGTTTGTGTTCCAACCTTAGGATGCTGTCTTACACACACGTGCAGGGATAACTTTGTTCTGGGGGCACAGTACCATTGATTTCAAGGATGCTGCTTGTGGTTATAAAAGATATTGGTTTGTATGTGTGTCTGCAAGGGTGAAAGATTAGATTAGAGCTTCTGTAGATGCTGTGCCTCATCTTGCTTTCATGTGACAGTTTCATAAACCAGGGTTTCCATTCAAACCAAAAGCTGCTCCCTGGAGTAAACACTGTGTGAAAACAGAGGCGGCTCTTTCCCCATTGATTCTTCAGTTCTGTTTATAAAGGGTTGTGAACATCTGGGTACAATTGAAATTACTGATAATAATAAAAGGCACCAGATTTCTGTAGGGTGATAAGATAAGGGATCTTTTTATGTGGATGTTGTGCCCTGCTCTGTCCTTTTTACTTGAAAGTTTGAAGACATAGGTGGCTAGGAATTATATCTATTATAACTATTGTGTAGTTATGGGGGACTTATGGGGAGAAACTACATTTGGGGAAAGGAGGACAATTTCCAGAGAAGCTTTGAATATATGGTAACTAGCTGTAACTAGAAATCACTCTGGTGTTTCAATACCATAATAAAGAGCAAAAAGAGTGTGGGTTTTTTCCCCCATTGTTTACTACTCAAATGCATTCATTTTTAAAATTAAAGTGCAGGAAAGATGGAAAAGGTAACGCTCTGTGCCATATTCCTGAATTGCAATATATATGGGAACTGAAGCGCTAGAGATGGCAGCTCTGCTCCAGAAGGGTACCGGCACCAGTAGTTCCACCTCCTTGGCCCTGGGCTTACTGCAGTAAGTGCTTTTTTCATACAGGACATTCGGCCCCTTCCTCTGGGGAACCTTTGGCACATTGTTATTCAGTCTTCATTGGGAGCAATACTGGTATGATATTATTCCTAAAATGTGCTCTGCTGACACAGAACCTCGGTTGACCACTCCTGGAATTCTCTGTGATGTTTTTCCCATCACCTCATGTTATCTGCTACTTAGAGCACACTGGAAAGTTTCCACTTGAGAAATAGAAATAGAAAAGATCGTTAATGAGATGATCTGATGGGCTTAGAGCTAGTTTACCATAGCTGGCTTAGTGAGTCTCAGGCTGTGGTCATCAACTGCATGAGGTTTCTTAGTGCCTTTGATAGTGTAGGCTTCAGTGCGAGAGGGGGAAGGCAGCAGCTCAGCTAATGCAGAATGAGCCACGATATCTTGAGTGTTTGGCCGAGTCCTTAGTCTAGATTGGCTGTGAGTGAACTTTGCAGAGAGAATTGACCTTGAACGCACATGCGATGGCAAGACAGTGTAACTAAGTGGTGTAAAATCCAATTGGTTTAGTCCCTGTGGGTTTGTTTAAAATTTTTACTTGGTTTGGATTTGTTTATGGGGCTGCTAGCTCTCAGTTTTGCACTGAGGCATCAAATTAATTCCCAGAAGATCAGCTGAGGGTTTCAGCTTTTCATTGGCACTTGAGGTTTAAGTATTTGTAAAACTCTTCTCGAAGTTCAACTGACCCTGGAGCCTGTGACAAAAACCCAACAGGAAAAAGGTTTTCAGGGTTGATGTAACGAGTCTGTGGAGACAAAATTAATATTCAAGTATCATAGTAACTGCAAAGACCACTGCAGCGCTAGTTGGTGAAGATAGAAATCTGTTTGGATCTGTCACAGGACCAAGTCAAGTGTTGTTGACTCACACCGTTTAGTGACTTGAAAGCAAAAGGTGGGACTCTTCTTTAATTTCATCTGATGGAGATGGAGGGCAGATTGGACTTTAGTTGTTTGAAGCATTTTTACCCACTTGCAGTCTAACTGACCCCAGCTGTAACTTCCACTGTCCATTGAGCAATAGCAGTGATTTATCCATGTAGGTGTTGATTTGCTGTAAGGAAAGAAGGGCTCCTAATATAAAAGGGAAAGTCAGTGACCCAGACTAACAGGGTAAGTGCGACCCCGTCACATTCCTTGCCCTATGTATGATCTGTACAGGCTGAGAGGAAGTGCTAAATGCTTTTTCAATTTAAAAAAAAATTCCCTCTAGTGCAGGAAATAGAGAAATATGTCCCTGCGTACCTTTTGGAATGCAGATTATGTCTCCCCTGACCCATGTTAATAAAAACACCAGCATCTCTGGGGGTGGGGAAATTAAAATTGCAGATCTTTTCAGTTTGCCTTTTCCAGTTGGTCTTTCTTCCTTTGCTGACCATAGTGCAATGACGTGGCGTAGGCATTAACAAAGAATGTTAAATCATGCAAAAAAGATGATACTTGTTTTATCCTGGAATTTAGTTTCCTTTTCTTAATCACTTAAGAGGAAAATGTTAAATATTTCTATTTACATTTGATGTGTAGTACTACAGCCAGTGAATTCAAAACTGTGGCAGAAATTTGGAGCCTGATTTTCAGAATTGCTTGTTACCCACAAGTCTGGGTCATGTGAATGAAAGCTGCAGGTATTTAGTACTTCTGAATGTCAAACTTCTTTGCCTTTCCATGCAAACATTAATAGCTTGACAACCTTCATGTGCCTGTACATATGTGTGCACAAATGTGGTTGCCTATATATAATATATGTATACATCTACACTCTACTCAGAACTTCTATTCAGTTCATTTTTTGTGTGTAGTACCTGATATAATGAGATGGTGGTGTTCTGTACAATTAAATGATTATATCTTGATATTTTTTCCACTTCTTTTCTTTCTTTTCTTTTTTTTTTTTTTCCTTTTTTGAGTCTGTTTTTATTTTTAGCCTCTCTTCCTTGATTTGAGCAAGGTTACGAGGGCCATGGTGAGGATGTTGGCGGCTTTATGGTTCTCATCCAACAAAACATAAACTGGAAGCCATTGCTTGATTACGTTTCTCAAATTGTTTGACATAACTTGTTGAGATGAAGGAGTGGCTTTAGTTTGTTTTCTTGTTTCTGGCAGGTGACAACAGTTCTTTAGTTGACATATTTTGACTTGGCAGCTAGGCTGCTTCATGTGCAGCAGGCGCTGGAGGAGGATGGCACCGGGTTGGCAGCAGAGCTGCTCCAGCACCACAGCAGGCTGTCCGCACCCCATGACATTACTCTCTCAAGCAGAAAACAGGGCCTGGGAGCTCCCCTGTGAACAGGGAGATTCCTAATCCTCTTCTCACTGCAAGTGAACCTGATTCGTTCCAGATGTACACAGATTTAATGACTCAGAAAGCTGCTCTCTTAAAATGGGACTTACAGCACAATCTCATATAGCCTTTCAGGGGAAGAACTGAACTCCTCTGCCAGCCTAAAATCAGTGAGGTTTTTCAGAGTTTATTAGTGTGTGAATTTTGTGTAGGAGCAACTACAGTGTGCTCTCAGAAAGTGCGTTTTCTTTCTCTGCTGAGGAAAAAGTTGTTATAAACATCATTTTGGTATGATGCAGTTTTAACAGGGGAGTGATAGCTTTAGAAAGGGGTAACAACCGGTTTTATTTTGACATTATTTTTTGTGCGTTTAGTTTTAAGCAGGATTTCATTCTGAGTATTTTTTATCATCCAGTAGGAAGGAGAATATTCTCGATTCTCTTGACTTTATGTTAAATCTCAAAGTGCTGCTACTACCAATTCAGAGAGGATTCTGTAGCATGCATTGCATTTAGTATCAACCCTGCATAAGATAAATGTCTTGTAATGTTCCTTTGCTTATTGAAGCGATACTTCCAGATTTTGCTAATGGGTTTGATAGATGCTGATTAAGTTTTGAAGTGATTGCAAGAAGTGATATTATAAAGTTCATGAGAAATAATTCACAGTAATAAATGGCTGTTTTATTTCTTTGCTTCCAAATATGCACTTTTGATTATTAGAAAATCCCAGCAGATTGTTTAGCATCTTCATAATTTTTCTGCTTTTCAACAGTAAGTGTTGAAGTTGGGGCCATAAGATTAAATGCTTCCAAGTACTCTCATACAGTTGTGCCATTAATTTGGTATATAAGGAGCAACAACTCAAATGATTTGGACCTCTCAAACTAGTTTTGCGGTCAATCCTGCACTGCATACACTTTTGCAAATGTTTGTTCGCACTGATAGCTGACTATGAGACTAAGCTATAATGTTTAGAAAGAAAAGTGTCCAATTATTGGTGGAAGTGGTTGGTGTCTGCAGTTGATTGTAAGTGTGAGAAAGCAGGCACGTTTCCTGGAGACTTATATTTGCCTCGTAAGAAGCTGTCATTGAACTGTAAGCCATAATTTTGGGCTTAATAAATGAAGATCATCATAAATGAAGTAACTACAGGAAACAAATATGCTGTAACTATTGTCTGTGTTACATGGAAAAGTTAGACTCACAATCCACAGCCATCAGCTTTAAAGCCTGAGTCTAGACCATCTTCCTCCGAACTTCTCTCTCACCAGAGCCCCTGGCTGCTTTGGTACGTACCTTCGGAAACCCATGTCTAGAAACCTCGGCAAACGCAGTGAGACAGAGCCCAGCGAGCTCTGCCTTTGGAGGTCTGGTATGGCTGTGGTTGGCAGAAGATGCTGAAGGGTTTATAAGCACCGCGTTCTCAGAAACCCCGCTTTTACACAGATGCTCTGGCTGCAGTACCATGAGCAAGGCTGGCGGCGATGGAGGGACAGGCTGCCATTAAACACAGCTCACATCACAGAATTCACAGAATCTTTTGGCTGGAAAAGACCTTTAAGATCATCGAGTCCAACCGTACCTGTCCACTACTAAACCATGTCCCTAAGTACCTCGTCTACCTGTCTTTTAAATACCTCCAGGGATGGGGACTCCACCACTTCCCTGGGCAGCCTGTTCCAATACTTGACAACCCTCTCTGTGAAGAAGTTTTTCCTAATATCCAATCTAAACCTCCCCTGGCGCAACTTGAGGCCATTTCCTCTTG
This sequence comes from Balaeniceps rex, assembly GCA_013401315.1. Taxonomy (NCBI): domain Eukaryota; kingdom Metazoa; phylum Chordata; class Aves; order Pelecaniformes; family Balaenicipitidae; genus Balaeniceps; species Balaeniceps rex. The sequence goes on along the minus strand of VYZW01058641.1, from coordinate 27,689 downwards.
TCCTATCACTTGCTACTTGGCAGAAGAGACCAACACCCACCTCGCTACAACCTCCTTTCAGGTAGTTGTAGAGGGCGATAAGGTCTCCCCTCAGCCTCCTTTTCTCCAGGCTAAACAACCCCGGTTCCCTCAGCCGCTCCTCATAAGACTTGTGCTCCAGACCCTTTACCAGCTTCGTTGCGCTTCTCTGGACACGCTCCAGCAACTCAATGTCCTTCTTGTACTGAGGGGCCCAAAACTGAACACAGTACTCGAGGTGCGGCCTCACCAGTGCCGAGTACAGGGGAAGGATGACTTCCCTGGTCCTGCTGGTCACACTATTTCTGATACAAGCCAGGATGCCGTTGGCCTTCTTGGCCACCTGGGCACACTGCTGGCTCATATTCAGTCGGCTGTCGACCAACACCCCCAGATCCCTCTCTGCCAAGCAGCTTTCCAGCCACTCATCCCCAAGCCTGTAGCATTGCATGGGGTTGTTGTGACTGAAGTGCAGGACCCAGCATTTGGCCTTGTTGAACCTCATACAATTGGTCACAGCCCATTGGTCCAGCCTGTCCAGGTCCCTCTGTAGAGCCTTCCTACCCTGAAGCAGAATAACACTTCCTCCCAGCTTAGTGTCATCTGCAAACTTGCTGAGGGTACACTCGATCCCCTCGTCCAGATCATTGATAAAGATGTTGAACAAAACTGGCCCCAACACTGAGCCTTGGGGAACACCACTCGTGACCAGCCTCCAACTGGATTTAACTCCATTCACCACCACCCTTTGGGCCCGGCCATCCAGCCAGTTTTTAACCCAGCACAGAGTATGCCTGTCCAGGCCATGGGCAGCCAGTTTCTCCAAGAGAACGCTGTGGGAGATGGTGTCAAAGGCTTTACTGAAGTCCAGGTAGACATCCTGCACCCCAGCCATTTTCAGTGAGTTGCTGATATGCAGAGGAGCAGCATGTGCCAGTGTGTACGTCCCCGGCACAGCCATTCCTTCATGGAAATTGGGTGAATGAAAGGTGGCTTGGTCAGCTGCGGATTTCTCAGTGTCATAGTGTGCCGCTGCGTGCACGTGCGTGCGTTGTGCAGCAGCGGCTGGCAGGGTGGATAGAGCGAGGATGTATTTCCTCAGAGGTGGTTCTTTCTTACTTTTGGGCTGGCTGTCCCTTAGAGGAAATAGCTGAGAGCATCTCCCTGCTGTGTGGCTGGAGGTCTCTGCCCTTTTCTGACCAGCTACTCAGTGTTTTCTCTGTGACACTGTCTCTGTTTCTCCAGGATGTATGAATGGTCTGAGATTCCAGATACAACTGTAGCCAATTTGATATTTTGGCTATTTTTGCTTATTTTTACATTTATACTCGGTACAGTTCATATTATCTTTTACTGTACTTTTAGTTCCTAGACCTGCGGATCTGTGCATTGATATTATATTTTCCTGTGATTTATCTTTAGCCTCTATTCCTACTTGTTAGCTCATCTTCTGGACAGCCTAGTATGATTACATATCAAATAATAAATGTGTGTGTATGAATATTTACATTTGCCTCTATGTGTACATGTCTGTGTTTGTAATTTGTGATGCCATTTTACAATAGTGTGTTGATTCATGATAATATAGCTATTGTTTTAATTCAGCCATTCCCTTGGTATTCCACTTATAGAAGATGACTCCTGTCAGGTCCAGCATAAACACCTGAAGAAAGATTAGTCACATTCAGTGGATATTCATTGTAATTTCCATACATTTTTCCACTTACACCAGTTTCTGGATTTTATTTGACCCTGTTTTCCATTTTTTCTATCCATAGCGTAACTCTAAGAAGATTTTTCAGAAACTTACTAGAATGTTAGAATAAGTTTGAATTATTGAGAGATGAACTGAAATAGCTTGTGTATTTGAATGTGTGCATAATATCTTGCACTTGTTGCATTTCCCCTGTCCAATTACTTTACAGTCTTCAACTCTTTTATTCTTGCTATGAACACATGAACAATAAGTCATGTGAAATAGTTCCACATGAGGATCATGGGGTTTCCTTACAGTCACAAAAGGCAGTGTCAGAACCAGGACTCAGGAGCTGCTCGTTCCCAGTACAGCCCCCTGCACCAGGCATTGGCCATACAGCACATTCCTGAATTACTGACTCCCGAGCTGTTAAGCAGCTGAATTGTGACACTTCTGTAGCAGGAAGAAACAAGGACCAGAGTGTGAAAGTTGCCCAGAGTTAAACCGGTGTAACTGTTTCTGCCTACAGTGTTGACGACAGAACTGCCTACCTGGCCCTGGGAGCGGTGAGGAACATCTCGCTTAACATTTCCATCTCTAACGTTGGGGATGACGCCTACGACACCAATGTTTTCTTCAATTTTTCTGGGGAGCTCTTCTTCATCAAAATGTGGCAAAAGGTAAGAAAGGCCAATTTTGCTGTGAGCAAGTCTCTTAACTTTAAGCCAATTTAACTGCAAGATGTAGGGACAGGGGGTGGCCTGGTCCACACTACTGAGACATTTGGAAGTTATTTCTGGTTATGCTGGGCTCGAATTTGTTCCAGGCTCTTTACTGAGTTTTTTGCTTTTGCGGGTTTGATCTGTGTAAGTTAAACCCTTTGTGTTTCCGTAGAAGACACAGCGGTTATTTGGGGTGCACTAATGAAAAAGAAAGACTGTTTGGTTGAGGTATTAAGGTATTAAGAGGTAGAGGGAGACTGGTTTGGAAGCCGGTAGGGTAGCAAATGGTACTGAAATACAAAGGGTGCCTCTAGCGGTGCCACACTGCACTCAGCAGTCCTGGTCATCTTCTGACCTGGGCTCCTAGGTTTTCTCCTCTTTGAAACCAAGATACAAGGCTGTTCTTTGCTCACGTCCTGGTGCAAGTCTGGTTTGTGGCCAGGGCACAGCACTACATCCAAGAGCTCAAAAGTGCTTTTAATTTCACCCGCACAGAGTCAGGTGAATATTTTGAGTTTTAGTCTCTTTACATTTAGACTGAAATCCTTGGATGTTTTCATTAGTATGAGTTCATTTAGAGATAAAGTTGTTGAAATACAAACACTGAATCGAGCTTTTTGCAAACTGATGGCCATGAAAGCTGTCAGAGCGTGAGTAGTGTGAAAATATTTGTGCAAAATGGGAGCTGTACAATCGTAACAACATTCTGTCTGCTTATTCCCGCTTTTCACAGTCATTTGTCTCTCTGCTAGAGCTTTGCTTTGCTTTGTAAGCCATAAGAGCAATATTAAAAACAGTAGTACAACTGTTGAGAAGTGTGGGATTAACCCAGTCCATTGAACCAATGACATTTTGCCATTATTTGTTATGTTTTATGATAGATTTCAGTTATTATAAACCTCTTAAATTAACTCATTACATAATAAAACAAAATATGATAACCTCTTATACATGTTAATTCTCTTAGTATTCGGTTATGATTATTACGTTTAATACAGTTGCAAGCCTCAGAAAGTTGTCTTTGTATTATAAGCTTCATTTTCAGACATTATGTGCTGCAAGTGTGCAGTTTATCAAGAGGAAAAAAGCAGGGGATAAAATAGAAATGCCTTACGCCAATACGCAACTTCTTAATGGAAGTTTTATGTGAAGACTTTCAGGGTCTGGCCCAGCTCCCATTGAAGTCAGTGGGAGGGTTTCCATTCCTTTGCACTGGAAAAGAAACAAAGCTTGATGCATGTTCTTTTAAAAGGTTGTTGTCGTTGGGGGTTTTTTTTCCTTCTGTGCTTACATGTTGAATATTTTACACACACGGATTAACTGGAACACCAGTTGCCTTTGCTGTTCTTCTTGGCCAACACTGTGAGGGAACAAGCTGAAGATGATGTGCTGTTTCCCTTGGTTTTTTACCTTGAGCCTGGGTCTGTAGCAGACTTGAAACATCTGTGTTGCCTAGGAGTGGTTTCTGGAAGCAGATGACATTGTTGTAGGGATATCTCACTACTCAGTGTGTCTTCTGCTTATAGAAGCTAGCATTTCTTTTAAAAAAAAATAAATAAAAAAAATACAGCACACATCAAGGAGGCATGTAGGCTTCCTTCTTCTTTAGGTTTTGCAAGCGGATCAGTGTACAGTCTGCTATTATTCCTGCTGTTCCACTGTTTTTGTGATTGATTTGATAGGGTTTGGGGTTTTTTCTGATAATTATTTTAGTAACAGTTTTGAAAAACTGAGTCACAGGGTTGTGTTGGGCTATTTTACTTCCTCTCAGTCAGCTTTTGCTTTAGGACAAACTGATATATTGTTGGCCTCATCATTTGTCCAGTTGGGAAACTGGATTATGACCTCTCAGCCTCAATTACAGTGTTACAGCTCTTTGAACAAGGATTTTTTTGTAAAATATCACAGCCTCCATGTTTCATAACCCACTCCCATCCCTTGATATCTACGCACAATATGTACTGTGCACGTACTTTAAATAGATTTTGTTCCTGGTTGAACATTGCTCAGGCAAAAATCCAGAACGTAAAGCCAGAATAAAAATGATGACTCCTAAGATTTCCCTTAGTGGAGCAATTTTGGAATCAAAAAGAGCTTCTTGTTGTGGGAAACTTTAAGCAGCAACTGCCTTTTAATGAATAACGCTAAAGTGGAAGAGAACGGTCTCTTTCATGTGGTTACTTGATCCTATTTCTGCAAGGTGACTCTGAGAACGATGATCGCGTGGTGGGCTTTTGTAACCTGTCTCTAGAGTCCTTTCAAGATGCTGTGAGTCCCCTATGTGTTTTCCCTGTGTCCCCACTGGGGATGTTTCTAGCAGATGCCGTGCCGTTTTGTTTCTTTCTATGGACTGGTTACAATGAGACCTGACAGTGCAAAAGTTTAATGCTGGTTTTTTTTTTTCAACATAGTTCTTGACACAAAATGCCACATATTGTGTTTGAAAAGAAATGGAGTCACCTAGCTCAGGGATGGTGACAGCAGCATTCCCTGAAGGGTCTGAGTGGAGCTAGCTCCTCTCTCCTTTCTGGAGACTGAGATTTTATGAGACGTGTTGGATAGAGACACTACATAGAGAACAATCAGACATTGGAATAATCTCCCCAGGGAAGTGGTGGATTCCCCAACACTGGACACTTTTAAGATTCGGCTGGACAGGGTGCTGGGCCATCTTGTCTAGGCCATGCTTTTGCCAAGAAAGGCTGGACCAGATGATCCTTGAGGTTCCTTCCAACCTGGTATTCTATGCTTTGCTGCATCTCTGTGAGGTGAAAAAGCATTCGCTGACTGATATTTAGGATACTCCACCTATTCCACTGTCTGATTTTCCTGTTGTGCTGCAGCCAGTCCTCCCCGTCTCCATGGATGAAGCCCAGTGTTTTCTTTCCATAGCTCCTGACAGACAGTCCTTCTCTTGAGAGGCACAGTATGTGGCACGGGCTGACTTCTCATTCCTGCCTGCACTCACTGTAGCACTTTTAACTCTCTCACCACTACTGCCTTTTGAAGGGGCTGTCACCAAGGTGTCACTGTCCTTCTGCACTCAAAGCATCCCTTCACTCTTTTTAAATACAGGGGGACTTTTCTGGGGAAATGGGCATGTAACTATAAATTACCAAATTTGTTAACTGGTGAAATTCCTGAAAACTTTGGATACAGCTGTGGGTTTTGTCTCCAGTAGCTTAGTGTGCATATTCTTTTCCTTTATGTTTACATTTACTGCCTTACAGTTATGCCAGTTATTGTACCTCTTATTGGGCATGACAACACTTTTGTTATGAACCTTATTTTTCAACTTCTAAATTTGGTGGGGTTAAACTGTTTGAGATGAGATTTTAGAAGCCAATTACAACTCACATTGCCTATTTAAAAAAAAAACATTCAGCTAAAATGACAAAGTCCTTTCAGGGCTGGGCTGAGGCTGGGTGCGTTTTTGAGAGATTGGTGAAGATGGGACATTGGTACAACTCCTGTGCAAAGTTTCAAGCTCTCACTCTGTGAGAGCAGGTTGTTTTACAGGTGCATGGAAGTACTGCACTGCACTGAATTTCAAAATGTGTCCACTAAGAAAAATCTTCCTTTTGAAATACAGAAAGATTTAATCATGTTCTCTTTAAAAAAAGAAAAAAGAGAGAGGAAGACACCTCTCCTGTCTGCTTAGATTTTTTTCTTTACTATGTTGACAAAGAAATCTTGGTCCCCTCTTCTGTGCAGAGTAGATATTTTTAATTTTTTTTTTTAATCTTAAAGTTTATTGTCCGATAATCTTAATTCAGCTTCAGGAAAGCATCCTACTTCAGAGTCTGAAAAATCCACTTAACAGAGGTGATACCACTTCCCTATAGAAGAATACAGAGTGCTGCTGTGTGCTGAGTCTGGAAAAAGAATAAAAAGCTATTGCTACTAATTTCTAAACCATTTCACATCTATTGGAATTGCCTCCTGGCTTGTGATGTTGTGCTGAAAATGCTCGTAAGCGATAGGCACTTTGCTAACCGTTCATTAGCCGCTGCTCAGTGCAGAGCGGTATTTTCAGTATAGTTGTAGAAAAAGCACTGTAAGCTTGCTGGCAGTGGCAGTTAACGTGGTGTAGGGTAGAGCTGTATCTTTATTAAATCAGCTCAGCTATGGCATGAGATTTTATAGCAATAGTATAAAAATAGCATATATAACATAATAATAGTAAAAACAACAGCAATAACCCAATATGTATAGCATTAATCTCTCACTGCTCTGCAAGGGCTGGTGGGAATCTATTGGCTAACCCCATTTCAGTGCTGGTTACGAGAGAGTAGGTCAGCAAATCCCATTGCTGACCGTCATTTCCAGCCATGGATTGTTCCTGAATTTCAGATAGGCTCCCAGCATCCAAGGCCAGCTGTGTGTAACATTCCTGTTGCTTCTCACAGCAGCTTTCGCAGGCAACAGCTGAGTGAAGTTAGCAGGGCCAGGCCAGGGCAGGGTGAACAGTGAGGTTATGGTTTCCTCAGGCACAGTAATTTCCCATGATTCCTTCATGAGCATGTACCTGAAACTTTGGTGTTGAGTATGAATATTGCCGATAACCGGAGTCATGTTGCTTACGGGCTCTGGGGTTTTTCTCCTGACGAGTCATGTGGTACCATCTCTTTCTGGGTTAGCAGGGAGGTCATGCAGTTTGAATATGGACTCTTTCTTCCTCGCTCCCAGAGCACTTGCTGGCGTCTCTTGACTAGGATTGCCCAGAAGAGTCGCAGACACAGGCAGAGTTTAATTTTTTCCAAACTGGAAATTCTCTTACACCAGTTTCCCATACTGCTCATACTTTCTAAGAGTCTTAAGGCTGGCAGGGGCAGGATACTGATAGGACACAAAAGCCAAAGACACGTGCCCTCTTTTGGATCCAGCTGTGCCACTGGAAGAAAATTTCAGTCATGGGTATCCATTATGACTCTCTTTCCAGCAGTTACTGCCCCTTTGGATCCGCTGGCAGACAAGTTAACATGGTCAGTCTCAATTCACATCCAGCTGGTTAACAGAAACCTTTTAAATTAATGGTTTGATTTAATCCAGCTGATTTTGCGTGGAGTGAGTTGGACTTGCTCCTGTAAACCACTCTGCCAGAGGGTCAGAGGGGAGTGATGCCAAGTAGCATGGAAGGTGTGACCCCTTGCGCTGATATAAGTGCATCTGGAAGATTGCCCAAGCCATATATCACTTACATGAGGGGATTTGAACCCTTCTGCCAGGAGAGCTTTTACAGCCAGGGCTTGGGAATATGAGTAGCGTGGCAGTAACCACGCCACATGCTGCCTCTCCATTTTTGCAAATCTAATGCTTAACTTTTGCTCCAGAGTGCACCAAAATGTTTTGCATCCCTGGTGTAAAATTGTTCAGTTTCTTAACTGGGAAGAAAAAATGCATGCAGTTCAAGCTATCTGACTTCATTGTTTATTTTAATTTTCTTTTTCAGTGAATGCTCAATGAAAACCTCAACTTTTATGCTTCCCTAGGGATAAGTAAGGAGCAGCACCTTTTTCAGGCAAGGGGCTGTTAGAGCCATCTAATATCCCCCTGCTCTTAGCAGGTGGGAATTGAAGGCTAGACTTCTGGTCCAGACTTTCCACTTGAGATTCATGTATAACTCCCATGGTTCAGGGAATGGGCACTGGAGACTGGGTTTAGTTGTGTAATTAGTACTGATTGGAGTCTTGTAAATTTTTCTCCTATACTCTGATTTATCATGGATATCTGAAAGAAGTCTTTGTTATTTTTCCCAACAAATTAACTTGATGAATAGAATGAAAAAATCCCTAAAGTCTTTTGACAAAATCCCAGTTGGAATAAGTGATTCAGAAGCCGTGATTTTGAAGGGCTTTAGATCTTGTTCTGCTCAGTGTTGGAAGAGCCTATGTGAGTTTGACTGTTAAATTCCATTTTCAGGAGCAGCTTAACACTTAGAAATCTCATTGAAGGTTGATAGCGCATAAGGTTCCAAAAGCCTAAATGACTCTGGCCTTGCAAAACTGAATGCAGCTAACTCCAACTAGCTTTAAAAATCCAAGTTTTTGCAATCTTAAGCTACTTGCAGTGAAATAATGAGTTGCAGTAGGGGGATCACCCCAAGCATTTCCACAGAAAGCAGCAGAAACTTCAGATTCAAGAAGACAGGACTTTTGATGATATGCCTGTTTCTTTCAGGTGAGGTTAGGCAGAGTAAAAAATTATTTTGCAGTACAAAAATGTAGTATAAATTTTTGTGAGGATTTGGGAAGGGGGAAGTTGGTTGTTTCTTTTTAAACAGCTTGCAATTAGTAAGCTATTACCAAACATCTCTGGTTTTAAGGACTTGATGGTCCTGGAGTAACATATGTGACCAGATACACTGAGAAGTTTTATGCTGATCAGGTGGGGCTGTGCTCTGGGTTACGTGATGTGGAAAGTGTTTGTCCTGGAAGTAGCTTGTCATGACTCTTAATTGACTGTTTATGTATATATACATAGTGGTTTTGAGGAATAGCCTGGGATGCTTTGTGTGGCTCAGATTATTAAGGGAGGTTTTGTTTGACTGCCTAGGCCTGCTCTTCCCTTGGGGCTGTGAGGGGAATGGTTTTCTAAAGGAAGAACAGCTGTGTGGATGAATACAGTCATGTGAGATGTACTTTTTGTAGAGGCTTGAAGGCAGCCTGTGCTATAGTAAAGCCTGTTTACAGTGAATCCCAACCTACCTGCCGGTGTACCACCCAAGGTGGGGTTTCACCATGGCTGGGCACCAGCAGAGGTCCTGGTTTCCATGCAGGTGAGGGAGGGAAAAGGAGATCCGAAGCACTGAAATTATGAGACTTCCTCGAGGGGGTGGAGAAGGGCTCCCGGGGCTGCAGGCAGTAGCTGCCCACCCCGTTTCGGTCCCTGTGTGGCCTGTAGCTCACCGGCCGAGCTGCTTCCCCTGCACATCTTCAGGAGCTGCACAGAGCCGGGAGCCACTGCCATGGTCGTATCAGTGCCGGCCATGGGAGAGGGCTTTGGAAAAGGGATTCAGCTGCCTCAGTTGCTGCGATCCAGCCACCCCAATCTAGACTGTTATATTGATAAATTGCATTGCTAGGAGAAAGGGAAAAACCCTTCGCAGAGGGTAGAGCCCAGTATACAGCAAGCTCAATATATTTGATCTTGGATGTGCTTATTTAAAGGCTATGCTGTCCCTACAGAAAGATCACCAGTGACTTTCTTGTGTCCCAGTGTGTGTCTCTTCATTATCATATTTTGCTCTTAAACTCAGTGGAGAGAGACTTGCCAACATTTGAGGTGAGAAATCTCTGGGACAGGGTTTGTCTCCTGTGTTCTTAGGATGAGGCTTAAAATTGTCCGAACTTTGACATCCTCTGCAGAAGACTTAAGTAAGAATTGATTTGCACAGCTTTCAGTGGCTTTCACTACAGCAAGAAATGTCGGTTTGTTTTTGTTGTAACTTAAAGCTTAAAGTTTATCGAGCTTCTGGTATGAAATGTCAATTCTGTTCTTGCAGGAGTTTCTTTTGGTCACTTTTAAGACAGGTGGCTCAAGACGGTGCCAGAAGATAAATGATACCCCAAGTGGAAAATTCAATAGAATTGTAAACAAATATATATATGTTTACACTATATATAAACAAATATGTATATATTTATATGTATACATATATATATGGATATGTATTTACATTGCTTAGCCCTGTGGGATGTTGTAGTCGCGGTGCTGTGTGGCTGGAAGTGGTGGCAATTGCTCTCCTTCACCTAGTTGTTCAGATTTCTCCTGTGATGCTGATAGGATCTATAAATAAAAACAAAACCCTCTTTAATTAATCTTACTAAGTACAAGGCATGATCCTGCAGTCATACTTCAGGCGTAGCCTCTCTGAAGTCAATAGCAGTTTTGTCTGTAGAAAGACTTAAAAAACCCCAGCTGCACAGTCAAAAAGATGAGTAAGGGTGTGAAGAGTTTTTAGCTGAAAATCCAAGGAGGGGCCAACACTGCTTAAGAAATCACAAGCTTTCCTTTCCTTGGGTTTGACAGCGGGGCCCTGGGATTTTCTGACTCTCTTGTGAACTCCCTGGTTTGTTCTGGTGTGAAAGGAAAGTCCCAGCCTTTTTTTTTTCCTCCTTTCTGTTACCTCTCCCTGTTTCTTATTCATTGTTTGCTCCTTCCCTTCCTTCAAAAACGTGGTGGAAAAGCTCTCGGAGAGCCTTGATCTCTTCTAGGGAACTAGGTGAGGCAGGCTCCCTCCTCCCGGAGCAGCTAACAGTCAGCGACATAACCCTGGGTTCAGCTGGCATCAGTCTGCGTTCCTATTAGCAGAAGCAGGCGTGTTAACCCCCCACTCCAAAGAAGGCCTTCAGGCCCCAAATCTGTTTTTTTTTCAGAGAGGGAGCTTCCTGTGGCGTTTCATCAAAACCAGAGGGATTGAGCAAGGCGGGGAGGAAGAGCGAGAAGTGTTTCAGCTGGCTCCATTGCAGGCTCTGGGGGCGAGGGGGGACCCCCGCTCCAGGCTGTCTCAGCAGACCCCCTGCCCAGACAGCCTGCAGGGGACGCCAAGCCAGGCGCGTTCCCAGCCGGCAGCGCTTTCGCAGCCTGCCTTTGGGAGGAGGCCAGAAAACCTGCACTTGACTTCTGGCCATAAACATCTGCAAAATAGTAACGCAGTGATTTCCACTTAGCAAGGGAAAAAGGAGGAGTGCACTAAAAAGCTGCTCTATAAAGTAGAGCGGCACCTCTTAAAGTAAAGCTTTACAAGTGTACTGCTAAGCTTTAGTTTTAAAAAAAGAAAAAATATATGTTAAAAGAAGAATGCTTTAATATCCCAGTGCAGTAGGTAATGGATTATACATTTGCATTTCAGCAGTGTCCCTATGTTAGGTAGTATTTCTCATGTCATCAGTCTTTCTGTGGAAAAAGCCCTGATGCGCTTTGTATTTGAGTGTCTGAAAGAGAAAAAACCAAAAACCCCAAACCTGTGTGTGTTTGCAAAAGGCATTTCCTGGGGTTTCACATTTGGCTTTGGTTGTTGGGGATTGTAGGTTGAGCTAAGGTTTATTAATTCCAGGAAAATACCCAGTGCCAAACTCGTTATTATTGTTATTACCTTAATATTATTCCTTACACTTGAAAATTACCACCAGGGAAGAAGGGGGCAGGGGGGATAAGGCTTGATTTTATTGATTGTGTGTTTCCTCATCCAGTTTGGTTTTAATAATATTATTATTATTATTATTATTATTATTAGTGAGGTTTTCCATTTGCTTTTTCATTGAACTATGTGTAGTTGGTGACATTTGAATTTATTTCCTGACCTTGTTATGAATTTAAGCTTTTCATTATGACACTAAAAACGAATAGCTGTGTTGCAGTTGAATACACCAATATTCAGTATAACTGATGCCTCACACACAAAAGGTTGTCTTACAGTATACGTGGGCATATATTGTCCATGCTTTCAGAAATATCACTAGGAAATGAATGCTGGTTCATTTATTTGATTTCTGATGCTTTATTTTTTTTTCTGCTTTTAAGTTTGAGAAGCACGTTTTGAAGATATGTTTTTGTTATTATAGAATAATAATGTGTATAACCCATGGGTTATCTGTAATAATTAAAAACCAGTTCCCCTGTTGATGTTGCCATGCAACCATAATTTAGTAGTGTGAGATACATATATGTGTGAGCACATATATACATACATCTACATGTGTAAGTGAGATGACAGAAAGCTTACCCAAGAGCCCTTTCTCTTCCCAATGGCTTCCCTGTCTGATTCTTTCATGGGTTATTGGACAGCATGGACTCCTACGCATGAGAACGCACTGCTGTTATGAAGCTTATCTTAACATCTCTATGCACTGATCATGAGGGAATAATCCAACCCATAAAAAGATATGTATTCATCCACGATTTTTTTGAAATACAGGTGTAATAAAATGCAGTGCACTGCTGACAGGTTATAACAGCGTACGTAGTTTGGTTATACATGTAATGGTACAAAGAATATAGGAACATGCGGTCTATCATTCTGGACATGCTTTTTTTGGACTCTCAAGACCTAATTTTCTTTTCTGGACAATCGTATTGTGTCTGGACAGCCATTTAATCCTACAAAGTTTCTGTAGTTTTGTAGATAAAAGCTTTTTTTAGGACTAGCACACTCTAGATTACTGCTGAATTTAGCTGAGTGTGTGTCATAGCAGTTTTTTGTGTAAAAGTTTTTATGGTTGCTTTTTAAATGTATCACTGTGGAGTCAGGAAACCTGATTTTCTCTTAGACTTTATTTTCCTAGGGTTTTGCTATGTTTTTGTACGTGGAACTTGAAGGACATGGCGAGTATGCAGAAGTTGTCTTAGGCTATTAGTGTATGTACTAGCCAGTGTAGAGTTTGCAAAGGATGTGTCTTCGCATTTTTACGAGCAAAGATTTTATCTTGGTTGGCAAACTGATAGTTCATTACTAAGTAGGCACCATTTTGTAATGCTTTGGTACGTGTGGATTGTGGATTTTCCCCTTTCTGCACCTAAGTCTCCATTTTTTGTGAAATCTTTGCTCTTACTTGAAAAATATTGTGGCAATGCATGATTCATAAGACTGGAAGTTGTGCACCAGGTTACCTTTCGCAGGTTTCTTTTTTAGATGAGACTTGTAATCAAGGGATGCAGAGAGGAAACAAATGTATGTCGTGTTCAACCTTTTTTAAGCGTCTCTTTTGCAAGGGCTGTTCTGCGTTGAATTTTCTATCACAGTTGGCTCACGGTCCAGCGGTCATCTATGCATGGGCCTCTGGCTACTTGGCAGAATCGTTGGACCAGACCAATAAAGGTACAAATTCTAAAATGAGGTGCAAGTACATGGAGGAGACGGGGTTTGGATTAGATTTAGTCTGAGTTTCCAGCTTCGTATTTGGCTGCGTTAATATCTCGGGGACTGTTCCTGATGCTGTGGTGCTTGCAGCCAGCACTGGGATCCCGCTGGAGAGGAGCGTCCAGACCAGTGCTCCAAACGGAGATGAGGTTGCTGAGTCCATTTTCCATTTGCCTTGCAGATGGCAGCAGTTCAGCAGGCCAGCTTGCTTCCCAGTTATTTTTGTTCCTGTTTGCTTGTTGTCCTGTTGTTGGATGCAAAAGGCTGTTGCCCGCACCATGCCAGGAAATGACACTGTGTGCCTTTAGAAAGGAGAGCTCTACATCTCTTGGAATAAATGAAAAACAGTATTTCAAGTGATGGCAACAAAAGATTTGTTTTTCAAGGTGGCTACCTAAAACAGCAGCTGGGGAAGGTGTCTAGTAAATCAGCTGAGTGGACTTAGGGGGGCAATGAATTTTTTCTGCTATCCTGCTGTCTACAGTAGGAAGCAAACAAAAGAAGGGGTGCTTCACACCACGTCTGGTCAGGCTGTGGCACTCCTCGCTGCTGGATCAAGTGGGTGCTAAAAAAGTGTGGGGGAGGTAAGCAAGTTCATTGACAAGGAATCCACAGATGGTTAGGGAATGCACAGCAACTAACTCTGGCTCAGGACACATTTGGGTCAAAAATGTTTGGAGGCAGGGAGAATATTTTGGGGAAAATAGCTCTGTATGTTTGCCTTGCTCTTGTACCCTTCCCCAGGCACTCAGTTGGGCCACTATGGAGGCAGGTTACTGGGATGGAGAGCTTATTCATCTTCTCGTTGGCATCTCTGTGTGGGTGTGAAGATAATCATGTTTTTGCCTATGCATGTGCTGAACTGTAAGCAGTCTTTGAAAAGCCAGCAGTTCCTACTGAAAGGGAAAAACGATACGTACCATTACACACCGATTTATATAGATCCCGCTGACACTGAATTTTAGATGTGTTTAGATTTGTGCTGCAAAAAGTGGGCAGCAGGAGTGGCATCAGGATCCCAAGTCCCTTATGCAGGCTCTCTGACTTGGTTTGCTCCCATCCAGCACTCTCCTGTTGCTAGGCCTGGACACCCATGCTTGCAGTGCAGCTCCCATGGTCTTTCTCCTGCTCAGTGACAGCTCTGTACTAGAGACAGGGCAGGTCAGACAGATCTGTCAGTCGACCAGCTCTGTCGGACCCTCAGGAGGACTGGGGAAGGGTCAGTGGGCCTCGCCTCAGGCTGCAGCTTAGCTTAGCTGTGCAACTCATGACACTGGTCCTGAAAAATAAGAATATTAAATGATCTGTGTGATTAGAATTCACGTTAGAAGTGATGGTTGCCATCCTTTCAGGATCGAGCTGGAAAACTCATGCAAAAGTAAATGGTGTGTATAAAACTCTGCTGAAAAGACCTTACACTTACACAAACATAAGCATAACCTGCACATGCTTGGCTCCTCAACTGTAAGATCTACTGAAGGTAATAACCTGTGGGGTACAAAATACCTGCTGTAAAGTGGATGTGTTCAGGTCATTTGCAGTGTGTGTGTGTGTTACTGATTTTGGTTCTAGGAAATAGTTTCTTTTGCTTGGCTCCAAGTACACAGTTTCCTTTTTATTTTGCCTTGTGCCTTGCTAATGAATGGGGCAACATATGTATGCATGCATGTGTGAGTGTGTGTAAGGAAGAAAGTAGCTGAATTTGTTCAAAAACTGATTATATGAATAGACCAAAAATATAAATACTTCTGACAACACTGGGTCGACTCATGGATCCTGTTATGTCCCTAATCCTTCTCCAACTAAGGCAGAGTGTCCCTAATCCTTCTCCAACTAAGGCAGAGTAGTCTATTTTTTTTATCAAAAATAAACTTTCAGTGGAATTGATGGAGTAGTCAGAGCTTCTGAAAGTTGAATGATTGGTGTTTCCAGTAGTGTTGGCTCTTCGATCCCAGAGGAAAAAAAAGTCTTAGCTTTATTATTACCGTCTTTTTTTTTTTTTAATGCAGGAGCCATAACTATCCATATGTATTTATAGGGCAAGGAGTATATCAATAGGAGCAACATATATTTTGGAAATATCTGCAAGGTCAGATATCTGTGAAGGTACCTGACATAGTGTGGTATCTTACCAGCTCCATTACAATCATGTTGTCATTTCTCCCATTTCCTCATCTGAACTGCCTATGGAGGAGAAAATAAAAATGATTAGGTTATGGTCATGAGTGGAGCTAATGGGTTAATCCCAGCTTGAAAACAGTATACTTTTGTCTGTCTGCCTCAGCTGGAAAATAGTATGAGCAGTAGACTTCAAATGAAGTTTGATGTTAGCTTTTTTTTCTTTCTTTCTTTCTTTTTTCCCCAGTGACTGTACATAGTTTTGAAATGCTGCATGCAAAGAAGAGCAAGAGCAAAGGGGCCTGTTTATTGTTTTAGCCAGAGAGTTCCAAGCAAGGAATTCTTTCTCTTTCTACTCCAAGCAATAATTACATTTTTCCACAACAGAAAGTACTTCTTATGTGAAAGGCACTTGTGTCTTAATTGAAGTTATGAGCCTGATTCTTTAGTGAGGGTTACAAAAGACAGGTGAAAACTGGATCACTGGAATGGCTTTTGGTTTTATTAAACATGAATTCATACAGGCTTGGAAAGGTAGTAACTTCTTGGTAATGATGAACATGAATTACATTAGACTATTAGTAGGTAAGTCAAGCTTGTGAAACTGTCTTGTATTCCAAGCTTGATGCTTCACTACTTTGCAGTTTTAGTAGTTTTTTTAATTGTGGAGTGACAGTAACTGCCCCATTCTACAAGTAGGCAGCCCTTTTGTCCTCACTTTTCTTGGTTCTCTAAAGAGGGGAAGTGACACAGTGAACAAGAAAGGCCACTTTCAAGAGACAGCTGATCATAATACAGTCTTAAATGAAGTTGTCTTGTTAGAAGTACCTTGTCATTGCTTAGCATCCTTTAAAGGAAGGAATGACAAAAGAGAAGGTCAATTTGCAAGAGGGAGAAACCAGAAACGCATCCAAGTGCAAGCAGGGCTCCCTGCCATAACCTGCTCAAGATGGGCTTTGCTTAAATACTGCAAGGGACGGAGGATTTAATGTGAATCCTTCCTGTGAAAAGAACGCTCTTCCTTTTTTGGTAGAAAATGAATGAACTGACTTTAGGGCTGGTACTGATCTTCAACATTTCCTGGATAGTTCTTCTGTGGAAGCAGGCAAATCCCATCCCAAAGCCACCCCCAGACAGAGACAGGTATCAAAAGCAAGGAGGAGCATTGGCAGAAAGTGGATGGGGGAAGCTCTCAAGCCCTTGTGTGCTCCTCCAAAACCTCAGATAACAAAATGCCCAGAAAATGGTGTGACAAGAGTCTTCCTTGGGAAGTTTCCAGTGCCTGCAGTCAAGGTAGCTGCTGGCCTGCTTCTTGCAGCCTTTCAGCTCAGGCAGTTCCTCCCCTGGGATCTAGGAAGCACTAGAGGCTCATGGGGATGAGAGGGAAAAGGCAGCTTGAGCTTTCTGGCCCTGGGAGAACGTTTGGTTTGGGTTGTGTTCAGGAGTTAGAGCGGCCTTGAGGAGCCTGAGGTTATCCCGACTGGACCGGCAGCCCCCTGTGCTGAGAAAAGAGGTGCGAGTGCCAAGCCTGAGCTAACGCATCTTCCCTGGGGCATGGAGGTAGCTGCAAGGGCCAGAGCCCCAGCATGAGTTCCCAGACTGATGGTGTCAGCAATGATGTCACTTCTCAGATGCTTATTGCTGCTGCGGGGGGGAGGGGTGGCCTCAGAAATGCAAACTTCTCATTAAGAGCCGGATTCCAAAAAATACATATTTGCTCTGCTGAGAATTATTTTCCTCTGTGACTGCTTTTGTACCACTGTCTGTGGAAAGGATGTAAAAGCAAGAATAAGGCTCTCATCTCTATTCCAAACTTTTATGAGACATAGTAAAGACATGACAGGGAAAGTCTGGCGTCTCCAGACGTTACTCGCCTGGACAACTCCACTGGGGACACTGTTCATCCACTACTGTAAAATAGGCTACCATCTTGTACTTGGGGGACACTCTATCAGTTTATCCTAAATAACAAGCTCAAGTGACTTAGTCATACGGCCCACTGTGCCCAAATTTAAAGCGCATTCCTTATGTTATTAGTAACACCCAGGTCATGCCCAAGGGTGCTCCAGGGGTGAGCGTTGTTGTGTGGGCAGGTGGAAGTCTGAACTTTAAGCTGCTCCCGCTCTGCTGGCAGAGTACCTGTAGCTGTACATTAACACATACAGAAAAGGGTCGTACAGTCGGGCCTGACCAAACAGCATAGTTGAAATGTGGCCAACCTTGCGATGAACGAGGGACAGCTGACCTGACACTTCTATGGGGACAGTGGATCTTGGTGATGTGCCCTGGATTATTTCCTATATCTTGAAGAAATTAAGTTTGGCAGTTCTCAGCAATCAGGGGAAAGAAAGATTTAGCTTGCATACTACAGTGAGAGCTGATGTAAGTCTAATTGGTCTGTTAAAAATGAGAGTTAGTGTGGCAGTGAAGGAGGTGAAACTTCTCAGAGTGTCACCAAATCCCCCTTTCTCCTTATCGCTTCAGCACCTGCCCTGCAGGTCCCTTAAAAGATGGGAGAAGCAAAACCATGATTGGTTTTGTTGACCGATTCTGAAACTTGTTTTGGGGCTTAATCACTTACATGAGCTGAGCTAACAATTCCTGATGCTTCTTCAGCTTCTGAGATGGTGTGCTTTAAAAATCTGCTGTGCTAGCTTTTCTCCAGTTAAGATAAAGGTTTATGAGAGAGAAAGAGAGAGAAAAAATAAGAATCTTGGGAATATCCAATAAATAGAAAAGTTTTTGTCTTTCTCTTCCTTTTTACTCAAAGATTTGCTGTGTCGGCTGGGATCGGTGAGCTCATGATCTATAAATAGGTTCCATGCAGGGAGGAGAGGGAAGAGGTGGGAGGCTCTAATTAATTATATAGAAATAGTTGTTTTCACCAAATAAGCAGCAAATCCAAGATGTTTGAAGCCAGGCTCACTGGGCTTGGGGGTGGGGTGTGCCTACAGCATTTACTGGTGAGATCATGGAATAGGACAGGAAATCTCTCCCTAATGCCAAAGAAAACCTTCTTTTCCACCCCCCTAGTTCTTTTTATGAAACAGCTGTTAAGGTTCCCCAACCCCCTTTCAAGCTTATTTTCTGATAATGAATCAAAGGATCAATTCATTATCAGAATACAGGTCCAGACGCCCTGTTCCCCCAGATCTTTATATGCACGTTTGGCTGTGTGCATGTCAGCATACTCAGGTATGTGGTTTTGCTTGCTCCTGTAAGTGTTGGGATGATGAGGGTCTTCACCAGTGAAACAGCAGTTTGTGGAGCCACAGAATTTATGATGTGCGACATTCACGTTTGCTGATTCAGTTTTTTAGGGCAATATCTGTGTGTTTAAAAGTAAGGGAAAACTTCCAGTCCCTGTGACACGTTTAAAACAGATCCTTGCAACACACACACAAAATTGTTTTGTTCCGCTTTATAATTGGACTGGATATCCAATATTCTTCAGTCATTGCATTCAAGAGGTTAGATAGATGCTAGTTTCATGACAATGTCTAGCTGAGCAAGTCCGTATGGAGTCTATATCTCCCCCTCTGTAATATTTTCCCTAGCAGGTAATGATTAACAATAATTTTCACACTATAGTTGCTGTTGCTGCTGATTTATCATTGACTTGTCCTTCATGTTATTCACATTGTTACTTGCATTCCACCTGTGTTTGGAAATTATTTACAACAGAAGAAACCTGTGAAGCTCAGGCAACAGAGCTGTTATGTTAAAAGAGTAAAGCCATCTTAATTTCTTTCTGTCATGAACATCTTTTTCCTCCTTTATGTGTGATTCTGTCACACACTTTGGCAAGTGCAGAAGTGCACACAGAAGAGTTTCTGAATACAAGGTGTTTGCTTGAAATTGCTGAGTAAACCATGTGTCAAAAACCTGGAATAAAACTCCTGAGATTTTTGCTCTGAAAGCAGAAATTCCCTGAAATGCCCATGAGAATTCTTCCTGGACCTTTGATTGCTTTTAAAGCCACCTGTGCCAGACCACTGCAGCCCATCTTCAAAGCTACTCTCAGTAATAGGATATTTTTTTTTTCCCTAGGCCACATTGCATGCTCACAGCTCATGGGAGGCCCCGTGGCCTTCCCACGTGGCTGATTGCCATCACTGCATGCCACGGCTGCTGCCCGGGAAGCTGGCCCCAGGGAAGCAGTGCATCCCACCGCCACGCACAGCTTTCCATGCGCCTTCCTCTGTCTGACCCCCTGTTTGTGCAGTGTTGGGAGATGGGTGTTGATGGCAGTAGGTGTCTGAATGTTTTGTGCATTTGTAACTCCTGAAACATGAGAAAAAGAAAAAAAGGAAAACCAAACCCCAAAACTGCTGGCTCGGTTTGTGATGTACTGAGATTTCCAAATGTGAGTTGCTGATGCCTTCGGCATTCACTGTGAGCCAAACGAGTTGGGGAGGGTCTGTGCAGGATCAGGCCCAGAAACACAGAGGAAATATTAACTGTTCAGCAGAGAGTACTGCTGACAAAGAGGCAAAGCAAACAGACTGCTAGTTGTGCTAATAAAACAGAGGCCCAAAGGGTTTTCAGGGATGATAATCATAGCAATTTTTAAAAGGTGTCTGAGGTAGATCAGACCCACCATTTCAGTCATTTCAGGTGATTTTTTCTGGAATTGTTGTACAGCGCCAGGAAGAGTTCCCGGTCAGTAATACCACGGATCCTCTTTGTGTTCTTGCAGTTTTAAAATACCCAGCGAAGCCCCATTTTGGAAGAAAGTGTGGTATCTGTGGAATTTTGTATTAGAAAAACTGAGATGTTGTATGCACAAGAAGGGGCCTCCAAGATTAAATTAGTCTGTGTGCACTTGCACACAGTCACAGGGAAACTCAGCCTGGACCAGTCTTTTTATCTGAAAAAATCTCCAAGCTTTCAGGAGCTCAGGCACCCCTAATTGCTCTGTATGTGTGGGTAACTGGGACCCATATTCTTTGGTGACCCCAGTTGCTATGGAAAGAAAGTACATCAGTATACTCAGGGGGTGGCTATTAAATGAATTGACAAATCTTCATATCCTTGAAGCCTCAGTAAAGGCGTTAAGAGAATTGTGAGGCAGGGAGAGATAAGAGTGGAAGCAAAATAAAAATTACACTCTCAAAACCCTAGGGAAACCCACAGGGGGAAAGTTGTTGATAGTACAACCAAAGGGCTTAGAGTGATTTGAAGAACCCACCTCAAACATCATCAAAGAGGCGAGCCTTTATTTTAGGTTCCTGACAACGGGAGCTGTTTGTGCTACCCAGCTTTGCTAGCTAAGTGCATAGGAAGCAGATTACCATATGTTCAGTGATATCTCCCCAAAGTAAGAAGCTCTTAAAATGCAGGTCACGTCTATGTAATTGTCCTGTTGGGTGGAACAAAACATCCAGATGTTCATCTAAACTCTCATTTGGGAAAGTGTCCCTCTTCACCAAAAGTACAAATTGGAATTACTGAGGTATAAGTATGTGCTTTAAGTCAGGGTCCATGATGAGAGTAAAAAACTGTACAAATTTAGCAAAACTAATTTTTCCCAGGGCCTGATGTAAGCCTCTACCTTTGGTGCAGGTCAGAGAACCTGCATTTCCAAATAACTGGTGGGGAGAGTTAGTTGTGAAGTCTATATACTGGAGAGTATATAGTAGGTAGATGCATAGTATCTAACTTTTGAGACTTAGCATAGCGTGAAGTGGACAGTGCAAGTAGCCCTCCTTTGTGATATTTTCTTAGCCTGTTTGTTTCAGGACTTCTTGGATGAGGATACTGTTCACAGTCCCCTAGTGTCAAGTGTAATGGTTCACAGACAGGCGTTGCAGAACAAGAAAACCAGTAACAACAGGAAAAGCAATAACAAGAGTGTGTGCTCTGGCAACAAGTGCAGGGTTCCTCAGTATTCACTCTTGTCATTCTTCTTCTGTACCCTTTGGAAAATGTGCAGCAGCATGAGAAAACCTAACAAGTTAAATAAATTCTCAACATCTTCAAATCATGAGTGTTCTGCCAACATATTATCAAGGCTTCCAGGACATTTTCTCCTCTGTTCCAGAGCATATGTGCTAGTAGCCAGGATTTGCAGGGGAGACTTTTTTCCATCTAAGTAACAACAAAAAAAGCTTTAATTTGACTATAGCTAAGGAAAGAGAAATATAAATTGCTGGTAAATGCATTTTCTAACAAGCTGGGGGTTTTTTCCTTCTAAAAAAATATACAGATTATCTTAACAATCCTGCAATGAAGATATTTTCAGTGCCTTTCATTAGTGATTTTAATCCATTCAAAAATGACAGCTAATCAGAAGAGTATTTAAAAGGGTGAGGTCAGCTCTGGCACAGATAATCAACAGTATTGAGAGCAGTACTGAACTTACCCTAAGTTCAGAAATGAATATAACTTTCTGTTGACTATCTTGGTATGATTTTATTAAAAAAATCAGAGCCATATCCGGCACATCGTTTTGCAAGTTTATTACTGTTCTGTTGCATCTCCCTGTTGACATTTCAGATGTAGTATCTGCTAGTAGCTTGTGTGCTTAGAAAAGCAGAGAGCTGGCAGGCAATAAATGAGTGTTAGGATAGCTGAATTCACACCTTCTCTGTAAGAGCACTGGTGAGTGCAAAATAACACAAGTGACCTATACTTTTATATTTGTTAGCTTTGCTGATATTCATAATTTGGTAGAAGAGTTGTCAGATGGATAAAAGCCTGGTACTGGAGACTGTTGAAGGGGAGTTAACGGTCTGGGAGAGATTACTTAAGGAGATGCTTGAGGCAAGCAGCTTGCAGCCAGTCATGGGTGGGGACGAGGTGTGGGAGCAAGTTGAGGAAGCATGCTGATGACTCTGGGTTGGGGCCAACATCAGTTCAGAGGAGTTGCTCTACCTTTGGGGAAGAAATGAATGACCCTAAGGGTGGGAAAAATAAAAACTGAATACGATTATATGAACTGCCAGATCAGGCTCAGGAAGGTTGGAGGGTTTTGGTTGGACATAGGTGAGGCAGAGAAGGGTCAGGGTGTATTGACTGATCAATAAGTCATCACATACGAGCTATGCGAGACTCCCTTGGGAAAAAAAACATGCAATCTGATTTGACAACCGTTAGTCAAGGTGAAGCTGAGGCAATTTCAATATCCTTCTTTGGGCTGTGCCATTTCACGGATGGTGGCCATTTGTGGTCATCCACATTCAGGAAGAGGGAGCTCAATTAGGAGCAACATGTTGTGTTGGTATGTCAACATGAAGTCTCTTCCCAGAGGCAGAGTATCTGACCTGTTACTATGTTTTATCTGGAGCCAGGCAACCTTTCTTCCACAAGCAGTTCTCTCTTACTGTTTTCTCAAGGCATTCGCTTTTCCTTCTTCTTAAGTCTTAGATTTGGCTGTTAACCAAGTTGAAAAGGACCCTTGAAGGTCAAAGTAAAAAATATTTAAGAAATCTTCTAAAAATGTTTGTTTCAGGAGGAGGGGGGACAAACAGCAGCTGTCTTTGAGCAGGGTTTGGTTCTAATAAGGGAACTTCTCCAGGATCATACCTAAAGTAATCTGGTCTTGTGCTCCAGCTGACGCTAGTCCCACCTTTGTACCACAAGAACATTGGACCCATCAAATACTATTAAGGGAACACAAGCTTTTGAAACGCCAAAATACGCGCAGTGAAAGACCTATTTGGTATGACCTGTTCTAGTGCTGACAAGCTGTTTTCTTAGTGATAACCTGCCTTACGTGGCCTGAAAAAATGTGTGGTTCTCTTGCAGTCCAGTTATGATCTCTGTGATAGGAAAAAAGCAAAATCTGGGGTAGTTCCATGTGTTATAACCCTAGATAATCAGCTAGGTGAAGCCAGCAAAAGGATATTGCTCTTGAGTTATTTTGGGGTAAGATAATGATCCCATAGTCCAGCATCCCATCTATGTGGTTAAAATGCTTTACTCATGTTGAAATGCTTTCTAGACCAAGTTGAATGCATTGTTTTAAGCATTCAGCTTGATCTAGCTTGTCTACCTGCAAATTACTCTGTGAGCCCCTTACTTTCTTCTGGTTAGGTATCTGAGTTGTTTTGGGCACTAAGGATTTGACTGCACATAGTGTATGGGTTAGGGACAAGACTATGAGGAGACACCGCTCCAAGGCACATCCCACATTGTCAGCCTGTAGTCAGATGTACTCAGAGCTCCCATGTTCAGCACCTGCCCGCTTCTGCTGAGACAGGTACTGGCCAAAGATGCCAGTGGAGGAGACAGCTGGTGTCCCCCAGTGAAGACTGCGTGGTGCACCAGACATACCTGAAACAGCAGAGAGATGGGGAAGAACTGGGGAAGAACATGAGCATTGCTGAAATTTCTCCTCTCGAGTCTTAAATTTAGCAAATAGCAACATTCCCAGGTTGCTGCTTCTACGCATATAGTAATATGATCATTACCAGCCTCCTGCACTACTTAGTCAGTTGAAACCACACATAATATTTACACTTCAAAACGCTTATGTCCAAAAATAAGGCCATTTTGTTACATCTCTGCTCATACACCTGATTGCATGCCCCAGGGATTATGTTTGACAGCATTATGCTACAGAATTTAGGTTGAGTTGTTCTTTTCCTACATGCCCCTTATAATGGAGTTAGAACTTGACTGTTTCATTGCTCATGTTATAATTATCAGGAACTTTCCTTTCTGCAGTAAAGGACTTTGAGAAACAGACTGTGAGCCAGCCTGAGCTTCATGTTTCTCATACCCAGGTCTGCATTTGTTACAGAGTAATAGTACAGCTATTTGGCTAATTAGCTCGCTATTGATATGATTGACTCTCCTAAGAATATGAAATGCTGTGAAATGTTTCAGAAAGAAAACAAAGTTTTCCAGATAAAGCTTCACACTGTCTTGTTGGAAGGGAAATTTCCAACCCCTTTGGCTATGTTTTCTAAGCAAACTAGAAACTGCTATGGAAACTCATGCAATAAGCTGTGTTCTCAGCTGGGTTATATTGTCGTAGAGAAGCATTGCACACTAAAAGCGTTACCTAACATCAGTGAGAATTAGCATCCACAATTTCTGGAAGCCCTGAGTTGCACTGTTTCCGTTCTCTATTTGTTAGATATGACAGCACCAACCCTTCAGCTTGCTGGAATAGTGTGAAAATTGAATTTATTTAGTGCTTATGGAGTACCCACGTGTTACAGAGCTGAACACCATAGGAAATCCCATGAAGAAACAATTTTCTCTCTCTCCAAAACAGTGCACTGCAAATAAAGCCTGAAGCCAGACAGTGAGCAGTGAAGGAAAAACAAAATGTTTACTCATTAGCTGAGCTTTTCCATCCTGATCACAGAGCAAGGCAAGGGGTCCATGGGAAGAGTTTTCTGGGTAACCTGTGTAATTTAGAAATGTGCAGAAGACTGAACCAGTGTGGTGCAGGCAAACTTATTTCTGATATTTCCTAGCATTGAACAGTTTGACTTTGTAGCATTAATAATGTTGTATTTCTATTAAACTGGATGGTATGCTAGTGAAGCCAGAAGGTCGTTCAAGTCAATCTTACTGCATCCATTAAGCTGTTGCAAGCAACAACAGCAAAACCGGCCAATGCAATGTTATCTGTCATTTCCTTAACAGGCCATTATAAAACAACTGGCATCTGCCTGCCTGCTCTCACGGCTGCAAAGGCAGGCAGCCGTCAACACGCAAAATGAAGAAGTACTGCACTTCTTCCGTTATCAAGATGAGAGTTCTTTCTGTTATCATGTTTTTTGACATCCCTGAAGCGATATGGCCTTGAGGAGAGGAGGCAGCCTCTTGGGTCTGTCTGGTCACTGTCACCACCAGACAGCTATGTAAATAGAAACCCCTCCTGAATGAATAGAGGTTGGGAGTTGATGAAAGAGAGTTCATAGGTTGCCACACTTAGACGGCAAGGGACATTTGAACAACACAGAACCAAGAATGTTCCCAGAGGAAACAGCTGTGAAATTTTTTGTTTGGTTATGCAGCTGCTCAGTGTTCACTTGATCACTCACATAAAACGGGAGAACCTCACAGATTGCCAAGAGGAAAAGGCAAGTGAAGGGGATGCTTCACCATGAAGCACTTGCTCTGCTGTTTTGTGTTAAATGAAGGAGAAAGTCTAACACAGCATATGAGGATGGCACCTTTGTACGACTGAAGCTAGATATTTGATTTGCTGGGCAGTGCCATCTTTTGTATTTCTGGAAAGAGAAGCCTATTGAAGATTGCAAGGAAACAAATCCATAAAGAAGCTGAATGTGGAGGCCACTGCTCTGCCATTTGAGTAGTACTGGAGTAATATCTCACCATCAGGCATCACCAAGCATGCATGGATTTTCTCCTTATTTTCTTTTCATATGAAACCAGTGAAATACTGTCTGAGTCAGATAAGAAAAGGTAGCATTAGGGCTATAATTTTCTATAAATGCGTGCCCTGATTTGAAGCATGATTTTGAAGATAAAGGAGACCTTGTCTTTCAGATACCACAGGAAGCAGTTAGAAGATCAAAAATCTGAATGCTGTCAGACTCATAATTAGGATAATAGTAATGTCTGTAGAGCACTAATGCTGTGCTCGGGTCAGAATGTGAAAGGCAGAGAGGCATTTCCTGGAGATGCTTACAGCCTGAGTCTGTAGTTCAGGAAGCTACTTCCACATGTGCTTGTTCCAGCTGAGAATAGTACTCATGCAAATGCTTAATTTTAAGTGCATATTTAAAGCAGAACTCATATGTGAAGTGATTTGGGAAATGTGCATAAGAAGACAGAGCCTGGGCTTC
>VYZW01058638.1:0-14409 GCA_013401315.1 Balaeniceps rex | reverse complement strand
GTGAGTGTAAAACAAAATTTTATGTCAGTTATGTAAGTGCCAGCCCTTGCTAAAGAATCCAGCTTTCTGTAGATCCTAACAGATAGTTATGAAACATTTAGTTTTTATTTTATTTATAATTTTAAGTTTTCATTTCCTGAAGATTATTTTGGTCTCTTAGAAAGGAGGAATCCTGTTTGGTGTTGGCTATGATTTCCATTGTTATGAGGGAATCAAGATGCTTTTTTAGATTAAAATTGTTATGTTTTCCTCTAANAAAAGCGGGAGGGAAAGCAGTAGGGCAACCAAAATGTGTTACCTGCCCAATTATGAAATTAATTACTTTATGCTACAGGTTTCTGACTAGAGTCACTTCTCCGTGGAGGATACTTCAGGTGCCCCTAATGGGGTTTCTAGGGGCATGTCAGAGCGGGACAAAATACAAAGAGCTCTGATAACCACTGGGAGAAAGAGGAGACCAAAACATCCATCTTCAGCCAGCGATGACCTCCACATGAGGGCATAGCCTTGTTTGCTCCAATGCGGTTTTGATTTTTAAGAACAGAGAAGTGGAAGAGACTGCTCAGACCTTTTTAACTTAATCCCCCATGATTACAGACAAACATAAAATAGAGGCTTTTCACCACTGCCATCCTATAATAGACAAGGATTAAAAGAAAATAAAGTTTTTCCCCTGCTGAGTAGGAAATCTTGATGGTAAACTTCTGCTGTCCCTGAGCTGATGAATCATGATAGCACAATGGATTTTTTCTTCCGAGAATTGGTCTGATTGCTCGCATTTTCTTTTTAGACCCATGTGGATTATTGATATCTGCAATATACTGTGGTAGTGAGTTCTACAGCATAACTATACACTATGGGAAAAAGTGCTTCCCTTTATTTTGAACCTATCATCTGCTAATTCATTTCATCCCCTGGCATCCTCTTACCAGAAGAAACAGGGAACAATTGTTTCCTTTTTACCTTTTCTATGCCATCCATAATTTTAAGATCCTTTATCAAATGTTTCCATCAGTTATATCCTTTGCAGTCTTGACAAGCCCTAATATCTTCAATTGTTCCTGTTACCGAAGCCATTTCATACCTTTAAACATCCTTACAGCCCTCCTCTGTACATTTTTTCTATTACTATCTTTTTTTGAAGAAGGCCAGCACTGCATTAAAAAAAGTGGTTTCAGCATAGGTTTACACAATAGCTTTTTATCATTTAATCAGTTAATTTATCCAGAAGGGGACGTTTTCTTTTATCCCATTGCATCTTAGTATCTCTAGGAGCCTTCAGTGAGGGATGTGGTTGAATGGCTTTTGTAAATCCAGGTAAATTAGATCAAGTGGGTCTTTCTTTTCATGTGGTCTATAATGGCTGGATATCACAGATATTATTAGATCCCCAATGTAATTTTTCTACAGGTCTTCTATTCTTTGGTTACGGTATCGACCAACTATCCCGTATCAATGTCAGTCTGATGTCCCTTAGAGAAATCTCTTTGATGCAATGTGAGTGGGAGGACAGACAAGATATGTAGTTTTTGCACTAGACGTGTATAGTCACCACTCTAAGGAAAACACAGGCAGGTTGCACTATTTCTGTCAGCTTAAGAGCAGATTGAAAGCAGTTTAAAAGCAGTGAAAATCTCCATGTTGACACATTTAAAAGTTTAAACTTGGTTATGTTTAACTTGCACCACTAGTGGTGTTCTGGATACAAATCTGTACCAAAATAACGTGCCTTCACAGGTTCTTGTGAACTCTCTGTATCCAGACAAGGATTACTCAAAATGGCAACAAAATACATCTTAATTAAAATGAGTTTGTTATTCTCGAAATCTTGTTATGAGCAAAAATGGGGACATATCTTATATGCAAAGCCAAGAATTTATTGTCGGTCTAATTGAAATCTTGGTAGACTTAAATAAAATGCAATAAACAGTTACTACAGTTAGTCCAGTTACTAAATTTCACTGTCTCAATATCTAATTAAATAAATACTTCTCACTGTGGGAAAAAAAAAATCAGTTTAGATTGTTGCAGAGAAACACACAAGAGCAGATACACACACTGGGTGGAGTGTGATGTTGATGGTTGGGTTTCCTCCTTGTCTTTGTCAGGAGGAATATGATGTTGGCAGCTTCTTCATCACTCTAGGCACCACTTGGGGCTATTTTCATGGTTGCTGACACACTTGTACACCTTGTTCTTTCTTCACTGGTCTGCAAATACATTACATCCACATTTACAATGTACAGTGCATTTTATATGTGTTGCATACTTGATTTTTGTTCTCTTTTACTCCTGGGTTTTGCCCAGCTCCAAGTTGTGCATATCTTTAATTGACCATGGGTGAGTACTTACATCCTTACTGTTATCCTGAGCGCCGTCTTATCAGCCCAGGCCTGTATTTGTCTAAATTGCATCCTGTGTCCCCACTTTGGAGGCCTTTTCTGTCATACATTGCCTTTATTCATACGTAATTATACTGGCCTGTGTATGGTTGAGTCCTAAATACGTCTTTTGATGTGGAATAACCAACTGCCACTACTATCTCTATAAAAATTATTACATCGCATGATTAAAATAAGCAAAAGTACACAGAAAGGGTAGTATCTGTCTGATCACTAGAAAAAAAAAAAAATGTTGTTAGAGCTAAGCAAACTAAACCAAGGTTTCCAGTCAGGCCAAGACAAGTTCAGCCAAAGAGGAGAACCAGATAACTACTCTAATAAGTCAAACATCAGGTTAAAGAGACATCACTTACAACAAAAATATTAGCAAAAAACCATTGTTTTCTATAGATAGCTGTAGATCCTCTGTAGGTTCTTGCAAGACATCACCAAATTAAAACAGGAGAAAGTTGTGTATACTTACGTATGTTGTGGATGCTATGTCAATCTTAACAAGTAATGTGATCCAAAATGAGCAGATCCACCAAACTGAGTTGGTGCTGGGATTCTACATGGACATTGCTAGGGAAGGAATTGCTTTGGGCTTGCTCTGATCTAGTCCCAGCCACTGACTGCTGGTAGCAGTCGGAATTTGTTACCTGTGCTCCTGAAGATCATCTGGTTTAGTTTCCTCTAGGAGAAATCCACTTCATTTTCTCCAACACAATTCTGCAATGTGAACTGAAGCGTGGTAAGAAGGGGTGATCCTGATCTGAATTAAAATACCAATGTAGGCGTGTCTTGTATGGGATCAGAACCATGGTGATTAAAGCTCTTATGTGGTGTTTTTTATTTACTGGAGCATCTTCCAGTAGCAAAGGAGGAAAGTAAGAAATTAGGGCTGGAACCAGGAAACTAAACAAAACAAGTTAAATGTGAGAGGAATATGAGGTTGCATAGTAAATGCACTCAAGCAACCAGTGAGATATTTCTGCAAGTGCCATGATGAGGTATGAAATGTAGCTTTAAGAGACCAGGGTCATCTACGCTTTAATTGGATCAAGCTGAAAAATGCAAAAGCTCTGTCCACAAGCCTGGAAAAGCATACACTCACGGTTCAATGGGAGGAAAATAATGCAAAATAACAATGTTGAAAGACAAGTGCACTTCAAACTGAATCTCATTCTGTTAACTCCAGTCCTTATTTGTAATGTCTTCATCTCTTTCACTGCCACTGGGGCAAGGGATACTAGGCTATATAAAACACTAGCTAACATCTTGAATTACAAAAGGCAGGGAGAAAAACGAGATCTGATTCTGCGGTGAAACCATCCACTCAGAAGATGCTTTTCAATGCAAAAGTCATAACTGCATGCTATTAACTGTAACTGTAAACCTCAGCTCATATAATACTGTGTTTATTCCCACTGAGTGGGTTCCTGTGCGTCTGATCTTTTGCATCTCCTTAATCCCTGCACATGCTACTTCTTGCATTTTTCTTTCTAATACTCTACTTTGCTACCTGCTGTCTGTGTGCCACATGCAATTTTTGTAAGCATGCGGGATTATCTGTTTAGCAGTAGCTAGCACTGGCTGGCATTTGCATGCTACCCTTATTCAATTCAATTACTGACTGTCCACAGGGCAGTAATTGCAGTTTCAGGAAGCTAAGGTTAATGAGTAAATTGAGTTTTATGTCTTCCTGGGTTATAAGAGACTGACGGGTAAAATGTATTTGGATAGGATAGATTTAAATCATTGCAGTTGTCCTTGGCTGTGCTAGCAGCTCATAAAGAAAGTTTAGGTGTCTGCTGAAATTGAAAATATTGTTGATAACAGAACCCAAAGGAGGATGGAGGAGAGCTATCCTGACCAGTTAAACTTCTCTTTTCCCAGTAAATGGCAACAGCATGCAATTAGGTCAGTGAGAAGAAGAGAATTTCAGGTTTTCTGCAATAAGATTAGCTTTTGCTATGTATTGCACAGCTCTAAGTAAGCATCATAAGTATCAGTGTTTGAGAGACGAAAGGCTTAAAAGTGTTTTTTGTCTCATGTAGGGGTCCAAATGGAAATTAGACATTTGCCTCCAGGTGCCTGCCCATCTCTGAAGAGGTCAGAAAGCAGTCCCCGGAGTACATCAGTTATCAGCTTGATCAACAGGCATCAGGGTTGATTAATTGAATCAGCCATCCAATTTTAATCAGCCACCATCTAGAAACTGAATTCCCATCGAATTAATGTGGGGCTTTTTTGTATGTTTCAGTTTTTCAAAAAGCTTCAGCAAGTCAGTGGTTCCAGAGAAAGTCTAACTTGTCCCAGTTCTGCCATGAGAAGAGAAAGAGGAGGAGGTTATGCTGCTGTAATGGCTTTCTGAAAGTGGTATGCCTTTTAATAAAGCATTAAGGTTCCCATTTTCCTATATGGCAAAAGATAAGAGTAACGAAAATGAATAGGAGGGAGAATGCAAATCTTGGTAAGGATGTGGGACAGTCAAATCTCACATCTCAAATGTTGCAAGCCAATTAGTAATTCAGCTGAGAGTCAAATCTGCCCTGTGTCGCTTGGGGCATTCAGTGCCTTGTGCTTTCCGTCTTTCTTTACTTCCCCTCTGTCTCCTGCGAGGGGCTTCAGCGAAGGCTGAACGCAAGGAGCTGGACCTGTTTCCTTCCTCCTCTGGCACACTGCACACTAGACACATCTGGTCAGCCTCATCTCTGATCTCCCTTAAAAGCTCTTCCTTAGAAAGTATGTCTCAGATGAGGCTAGCACCTTGACCTCTGTCCCGAGCATGTGACCCATCATGTCCCCTTCTTTCTCATTTAACTGCATGCAACGCTGTGTTAGCGAGGGCTCGGAAGCTCGGTAACCACTTATCTGTGCTTTAACTGCTCAGTGCACTTGGCCACTCTTGCTTTAGGCGAGAGTTAGAGGATTGTTTGAGGAGAAAACAAAGAGAAAATGGAGAATGGATGGGAGTATATCACAAGCAGATTGAATTTAGATGAGGGAGTAGAAGTGGGGAAGCAAAGGAAGAAGATATGAGACTAATCAAGCAAATACTAATGAGGTGCTAGAAGAAGAAATTGTGCTCATTAGTATTAAACCTGTATTGTCAGCCTGTCAGAGTTAGTGGGGGTGATGCCTACCTTGTCAGTACTAGCTGAGCTGAGCAGAGCTCCTGCTGTGCCCAGATGAACCATCAAAGCAGCCTCTTGCCAGTCAGAAATGGGGTAGCTGAGCATCACACAGGCTGCACACAGGCGCTCACCAGGCAGCCCCAGCGAGCGAGCAGGGCTCAGATCCTCGGGCCAGGATCCAAGGCGCTGTAGCATGAAAGTCTCGTGCACGTTTCATACCTACAGGACCGGACCAACAGGAGCCTCCGGAGCACTATTGCAATGGGAGCAGAAGAATTAGAAGGGATGGAGAAGAAGGAAGAAAGAAGCAGACATACTGAAATGGAAGAGAGAAACTGGAACAAATGTTGATAATATTAAAAGCGCAGTCTAGATCTTGCCAACAAAATTGTTAGCATATGAGTGGAAGCATCTTTCAACTAGAATCCAGCTGTATGTACTTTGGTTGTTTCTAAAGTATATATGTAGGGCTACTTTTGTGGTGGCACAGGAAGCTATCCCTCTGCTTTTGTTAAAACTGTGCCAATAACAGCAGCAAAACCACTTTTTCTAGCATTGCAATATTTAACTTGACATCCCATCTGATGCACAAGACAGCAGAACCAAAAGGGAGATGGATTAATGTAGGTAAGTATTTTCTGCATTGGATAAATCTACTTAATGCCATTATATTCTACCTTCTTATTCCTCCCCTGTGGATTCACAAACACCTAAGCATATGTCAAATAGTTTGAAAATGTTGCTGGCAATCAGGACAGTGTTCTTGACCATTCACCTGTGGCAGAGCCATAATTAAGGAATTCCTCAAATTCGGAGTTGGAATCACGAGTGCATTTTATTCCATTTTTTTATATTTTATGGTAATGCAACACAACAAAGTTCTGTCTTGGCCTTTCTTTGCCCTCGCACTCTTTTTTTTTAAATTTCAAAATAATATTGCCTATATTCCACGGTTCTTCTCTTAGCATCTGGTCAGATGAGGGTGCATTCTCCTAATGACTAGTAGTTATTTTCTAATAATGCTAATATTTCCATAACCAAGATGGATGTTTCTAAGGGAATGACTGCATGAGTGCTTGCAGCTGTGTTCAAAACATAGTACAGCCAAAGACTGTCGTGAGTGTATGTTACACACCCAAAATTCAGTTCCAAACAGTGTTGGGGCTGCATTTTAAGAGCTCATTTTATTTCTTAGGCCTCTCCATGAAAATCAAAATTCTTCACATTGCAGGATTAGTCAATGGCAAAAAACCCAGCTGGAAGATGATTTTTTTCTCCCACTGAAAATGTGGGTGGAGATCTGGGTTCACATCCTTAATCTCTAACTATTCTCTGTTCCTGGCCAAAGCAGAATTGGTTGGGATTGTGATCCTGAGCCTGTTTTAATAACCCTTTAATAAAGGTTCTGGTTTTCTCATCATAGACACAAATTTCAGATCTGAGGTTCTGGTGTCTCCATAGCTCTTTCCTAGGCTCTACGTGATTATATTAGCTCATGGCTCTAGTCCTGAAGAGAGTGCAATTTCATCCTCACATTTCAAAAGGTTAATCTCTTCTCATTAGCAATAAGGAGTCACATCATGTGGTTAAAAAAAATAGTAACATACATCTGAATTTCCTACCCATGTGAGCAGTGGAAAAATGAACAGGAGTGGGACGGAGTCATCACATCCTATACTTAACTCATCTAAATCTGGATGCATAAATTAGGTTCCTCCAGCAAGCGGAGTCAGGAGGAGTCATCTCTTTCACTGTTAGGAAAGTCAAGAGAGATTAGGCTCCCAATTTCTGTATCAAAATATTTGATTGTATTTGATTGTGCATCAAATACCTTAAAAAGGTGCTGTGAATACCTCGCCTTCTTCCCAGCCTCTCAACTTCTTAAGCTGCTAACTTACTGATCCTGCTGAACTTTCAGAATTACATCAGAACATCTTCTCTTAGGCTCTAGACCAACAAGAATCAACAAAGAAGCTTGAAGAAAACTGAGAAGGAAAAAAATTTTCAGAAAAAAATCCAGAGCTGAGGAGGAGGAGCCGTAGATGTGTGTCACAGCCACAACAGTAGCTGCTGCGTTTGGAGCTAAACTCTCAGCCCGCATGAACTGCAAGAGCTTAATGAGCAAAACTGGTCATGCCCTTAGTAAATATTTGGGCTGAAGGACTGAAGAAGGTCATGTTTCAAAGATCTAACTACAGACAATCCGATCGTGATGGGGATAACGAGGTATTTCTAGGAGGCAAAGATGTGACTCAAGCAGAGCCAGGTAGGCAGGAGCTGTCATGAGAAGGGCCACCAGGCCCATGGTCCTCGCAAGCAGGTGCCCAGTGTTCCCTGTGGGGCTGTAAGGGCTCCACTGCTGCGACAGCCTCCCTGCCATTGTCTTCAGCAGCCCAAAGGTTGCAGAAACCTTTAATCTGAATCTAGCTAGATGAAAGCTGCTGCAGGTATACCTACCCATGGCGTAATGGCAACTTTGATTACAGTGTAGGTATCTTTGAAAATAGAAGATCTTGAAAGGGGAGGTCAGGATGTGATTATAAGAATTACAGGCTTTCCTAAAAGCGCTGAGGAAAACAAAAACACAAACAAACTGAAAAACCCATTGATTCTTCTATTTTAATCCTGATGACCAGCTACGTCAAAATGATCTGCCGGGAGCCATCGCAGCCAAATCCACAATAAAGGAAACACCACGTGGATCAGCAGCAGACATCAGAAACCTTCCCAGAGGAGAGAAGAGGTAAGGAATGTAGAACTGGCCTTGTCCCTTCTCCTTTAGCAAATGACTAGCTCTCAAAAACCCTAATTAAGTTTCTGTCTTTAAAAAGTGATTTCCATTTACTCCCTAAGGTTTAAAAATAGTGAAAAGATTTCAGCAATTGATGACACTCTCAGTTGTACTAAATTAGAGTGCAGAGGAATTAGAAGTTGCTGCTGTTGGTTTCGTGTAGTGATGGTCTCTTTTTCTTCTCGCCCTTGCACCAGGATGCTGTTCCCCACCGCTGGCCTCCCGGGCAGCAGCCGCATGCCAGTGAGGCACATCACCCGCCGGTGGTGCTCAGTGGTCAGAGTAAGTTTTCTATCACTTTTGGATTCATGTAGCCTTTGGAGCCCTTCATTCAGGTTTACCCACGGGCCTGCACCTCCAGTCTTCCCTTATGTACACAGTCTTGTGAAAGTGGGAACAATTTTGCCTTTATGAGTGTTTCTGACAGCAGCTTAACTTTACTGGCCGCGACGGAAATCCTCTAGGTTTGCACTGCTGTGAACTAAACCGGGCTCAGGGGACCCATGTGTGTGCGGCCAATGTTGTCCTCTGACTCAGAAATATCTTTGCCTTGGGAAAAAATAATGTCCCCCCTCCCAAATTCTTGTCTTTCTCCATTCACAGACATCATCTTTTTAATGTTGCCCTACATTTGTCTTAACACAATTTATTGGATAAATGGCAGAAAAGATTTTTAGTTGTTTCCACTGGAGGCTGAGAATGATAAACACACACGTTGTACTACTGTACAGTGACTGGACATGTTTGTGATTGAATACTCCCAAATTCAAAAGCATCTCACGTGCTCTTGATATGATGACAATAACATAGCTCTGTGCTGTGATTCTGGCATAGTTTCAGCTCTTCCACAGAACTTAAATCGTGACCATATATTCCAGTTAGCTTAGGCTTCCGGCTTTGAAATCTCAATGTGAGTAATGAAGAGAAAGCAATTTGATTAGCTGGTGGAGCTGACTAGAAGGCACCTTCATTACAGAGGAGGTTAAAAAAGGAATAAAACTATACAAAATGGATTAAAGGTATAATAATAATAATAGCATCAAACAGCATAACAAAGAAAAATGCCTGCGTTCAACTAAAATTAATATTTAATAGATGGCACAGTGATGTCCATGGCTTTATATTCTTCTATTTTAATGATCTTTACCACAGCTTGAGGTCCTTTGTCTTGTCCCCTTCTACTGACATCAGCTGGAACAGACAGAGATTAAAACAAGGGTAATTTCCCCATGGTCGTTGCTTGGCACTATTTCTGCTTTGCTCAGCCATTAACTGAAGTTTAAAGGATGAAGTACTGTCACTCAAACTGATTCTTCCCTCCACCCTTTCTTACCAGGGTTAACCACTCAGCCAGTCACCAAGGAAACGCGTGGCTCCTGTGCCCATCGTACTGCCACCCTACAGCCTTATATTGGGAACGTCACCATAATCTCATTAGGAGGTTGAATTTGCCATTGAAGCTTGAATTCCCATAACAGGAGGGGAGTGGACTAATGCAATTAAGCAAATTAGCGTTTTGAGCCATTGCATGATATGTGTCTAACACTAGGTAGTTTTCTTCCTCTGTTAAAAAAAAAAAATCAACAAAACCAATACCCCAGTCCTCTCCCCACGTTATGTTCAGGGAAATACTGTAGTCCTTTCTCAGCTGTAAAGGTCTTTACAAATGGGAAGATAATTATTCACCTGACCAAAAACCTGAATTGCTTCCCCCTGTTTTTCCCAATACTCCCATCCCAGTGGTTCTGATTATTTTTATCTGTGTAACATTTATACATCTAAAGGTAAAGTAGATAAAAACAAAACCTCAGGGACTTTAAATAATAACTAAATTCTGCTAATCCAGTAGCCTGGTGTCATCATTTTGGTTTGCTCCTCTCTTATGGTATGTGGCAGTGGTTACCAGATCAGAACAAAACTCCTGTTGGTTTCAAATCTATTTTGATGTGAAGTGTTTCTTAAGTGCTATGAATAGCTATTTTAAAATACGCCAAATTTTCTGGAGGTAATTCCAGCATATTCAGTAATTCTCTAGAAATGCAGATTATTAAATGCCTAAGGCAGAGCTTTTCTGCCTTTTGTTGCGGGGTTTGGAGGCTAATCCAGTTCCCTCCTCCCTCCCTCAGCCTGCCAAGTAAACAAAGCAGCAAGAGCAGACTGTAGCGAGAATCAGGAACCATAAATCTTTGAATAATATCCTGGCACGTGAGTTTCAAAGGCAGCGTATTTCTCTGGGATCCTGGAGGAGGGAGGGAGGGGAGCAGAGGTACCCTCCTGCGGATAATGCTGCTGTCTCTGTCACAGCATTTCTTCCTGGGGAGGTGGAAGGTGGAACGACACGGAGAGGATCTATCTAGGAGCCTCTTACATGTATCGATTACCAAGGAGGTTACGCTGATGGCTGCTTGATTCTCTTCAGCTTCGAAAGAGAAAGGCAGGAATAATAAGTGTATTTTAGTAGATGTTATTGTGCTACCACTCATCTTCTCCCAAATAAATCCCAGCCTGCCACCGGGCACTACAGTCAGAAGGAGTGAGAACATGTGTTATTACTAAATAAGGGCATTAGTTATACACTCCACTTTATATAATACATGGTCCCTATCCTAAGGTGCTTACAAAATAGATAGATATTATGTAGGCAGTATACGCAGTCCCAAAGGATAGTGTAATCTTAGCATTTTTGCCTGAAAATGCAAGTAACTTCAAGACTGAGTCGGTACTGACAATATCTGTCACAATCTTGAAAATAAAATATAGTACAGATAATGCTGCAGTTACTTGAAAAGCATCATGAAGCTAAGTATTTCAGTGGTCACAAACACACGAAATGTCAGAGCTGAGCTGGTACTGAAGAGGAATCGAAGTGTGCTGAAACACAAAATACAGAACTGAGGTTCACAAACAAAATGAGCTCTGCACTGTGATGGCAAAAGCCATACAGTTTGGATTAAAGTATTTATGGTATCAGATTAGATAAGGACAAAAAAAAAAAGAATTGATGTTTTAAAATATCTTTTTCCCTCCTGATACCATTACAAGATAGAACCAGGGGATGAATTATTTCCCCATATAAGTTATTACATAACATCACTATAAAGGAGTCAAGTTTTGCCTATTTGGTTTTTTTCCTTTTATCATGTTTGGATTTAAATGTAGCCTTAATCCTGCATATCCTGCTTTGAAAAGCTTAGATCTGTAATGTATTGTATAGCATTCATTAAAAGGCTTTGCTCTGTAGTACGTGGTAGTCTTGAGTGAATAGTATAGATTTCAATTCTTAACCTTATACTTGATAGTTTTGCTTGGATAATATTCTTCATTTAATGCAATGTAAAATTTCAAATATGCACACTGATTGAGACAAAGAAAACCCAGCAAAAAGCATACTGTTATTTAATATCACTTATTATGCAGTAGCAACACAGATTTATGGGCAAATTCACCAAGATACCAAAGAATATAAAATAAAGCACACCATCTAGTAATGCTGAGTTTACAGCTTATATTTTCCTCTAAATTTTTCCTGACAGCTTATGTTTTCCTATGACTTTTTCCCCGTAATCAGAAGAACATTACCAAGCAATTGAGACACAGCCTGTGAATCTGGCTTCTAGCTTTAGAGCTGATCTCTGAGGTTGCAGGACTGTTATGGTGAAACCAATATTATATGAAGTGAGAACAGCAGGGCTTGAGTCTGAGCCTTCATGGTTGTAGCAGTGGCTCCCCCAAAAGTGTAAGTCACCAAAGGAAACTCCAGACTCATCGCAGGGAGCATCACTGTTGCAGGCAATTAGCTTGGAAGTAGAGAAGTGAGTATCTGGCTTAACTCTGATTGCAGAGTAACCACTAAAGAGTTACCTGCACTCTTGTCTTGAACCTGCCCGTAGTCTGTATAATCACAGTGATTAGCCAGAAGAACATTTAATAATTGTAAACTGTAACCTAGTTTCTCCCAGTGTATCCCATGCATGATACAAGAATGGATACATATGCCATACTTCTAGTCTTTAACTAATTTCACACCAAGCTAATCAGTACATATTCTTGAAAATTCTTGAAGGGCAAGCATCATAAATGTAGCATTTTTGGCACAAAAGAAGAGATTTTGTATCCACCATGAAATGCAACTTTATTTGGAGGGCTGTGACTGCTGTCCCCACGGTGGATGGATGTTACTTGCTCTGGAGGAGGTAAGGTAGAACACTGCCAAGCATCTGTGACTGGGTTTTCCTGGTCACCTTGTTTCATCCCACACTGGGTTAATGAGTTCACTGAGTAGCAGTTATCCTTTTCCCTCTCCTTCCCTGTTCTCTTTTTGAAGTATATTTCGTGATGCTGTGAGTGTCCGTCACAAAAGGGTTTCAACGGGTCCTGCACTTGGGTCACAACAACCCCATGCAACGCTGCAGGCTTGGGGATGAGTGGCTGGAAAGCTGCCTGGCGGAAAAGGACCTGGGGGTCTTGGTTGACAGCCAGCTAAATGTGAGCCAGCAATGTGCCCAGGTGGCCAATAATACACTTAAAAATCATTAGTGACAAGTGCCAATTTAAAAGATGTTAAAGATCTTGCGCTTCAGCGGAGAACAGAATTGTTATAAAAATCGATGCACATCTCTGGAGTGTGGCAATGCAGGTTCTTAGTACACAGGTCCAAAAGACATGAGGCCACAACCTGTTGTGTTGCAGGCAGAGGCACTGTCGGATCCAAATCCATTACTGTTGACAGACAGCAAGGATGAGGCAGGCGTGTATTCTTCTTCATTCAAGTGATGGCTGTCATACCGTAATGCTTTACATTATTGTTCACTGTTTATTGCTAAGGGGAAATGCCCCAATTTTAATATCAACACTTTGCCTGAATAAATCCTACATGCCTGTTTTGGGGAGAAACAACAGTGAGTCATGTAGAAAAGGTGACTAACAGCAAAGCAGAATAGGGGGAGGAAAAAGATAAAAATAATGGACCCTTAGTGCTCCTCTTGCAGGAAAGACTCTATTTATAAAAGATAAAAATAATGGACCCTTAGTGCTCCTTTTGCAGGAAAGACTCTATTTATGATGCAAATAATACAAAATTAATGCATCTGTGACAGTGAATTAAAAATGAGAGGTGGCACAAACATAAACTCGCTGTTGTTAAAAATGAAACGGCGCTACCGTGCTCCTCATGAACCACCGCATTATGCTGGCACTCCTCGGAGCAAAGCTGCTTACCCTCGGAGGCGTGAATGGGTTCTGCGCCAGTGAACACAGAAAGCAGAGATACATCCTCGTGCGAGAAAGGCCCGTGATGTGTGGAGTGGATTTGTTAGAGGGAGGCACCGCCAGCAGGCATTGTCCACGGCCGTGGGGTCTCAGGGGGCCTCCGCCAGCCCCTTCCTCCTCCCTGCTCTCTCTTGTCCGGTTCCTCTTCATCCACTTGGAAAGGGTGTGCGAGGGAAGGGAAGACAGGGAGGTACAGGCATTGTCAGGTTGAACTGGGGTAGTTTTCCAAATATACTATAACGGGAAGTATGTCCTAGACCTAGAGGTATTTTATTAATTGTTGGAAGGTAATTTGATTTATAAGCCTGGTTCTATTTTTCTCCTCCTCCAGATTCTTTCCCCTTTTCCCCCCAGTTCTCCACTTTTCTGTGTGATGGTAGATTTACAGAAATCTAGGTGTGCAATATGACTTATAATCCAATGCTGATTATCTGTAATGTGTGCCAAAACAGGCTCTGTACGGATCTTTATAAAATGATGAAAGGTCGATCCAGTTCTCATCTCCTAGTTGTTTTCAGCACACACAGTTACAGTGCCCGTCAGCTGGGGTTTTAGATGCTGTTGACCAATGTTTCTTATTTTTAACCCACAGAGTAGTTCCTTTTCAAACCAAACTGAAGTTATGTTCTTAGCTATTGAAATCTTGACCATCCTGATAAAATGACAACACTAAAGAGGTTCCTGTGATAATGTACCGATCATTTTGCATCCTACAAACTCTCTGAGCTTCTCTACTGTCTTTCCATGGTTTTCCTTCAAAAATACCATTTTTACTAGGATTGATTCTCCTCCATTCCATATTGTCGTGGTTTAGCCCCAGTCGGCAACTAAG
>VYZW01058631.1:28198-85574 GCA_013401315.1 Balaeniceps rex | reverse complement strand
AATAAAATTACTTGCTCATCAACATAGATTACATGCTGGGCATTTAGCTGGTATGCTCTAGGGAAGGGGTGAGAGACAAGTTCAGAAGTGGGTGGAGATGTAGGGAAGAGAGAGGAGGACACAGGTTAAGAAATGTAATGAATATCGATTCATGATTGCAGGAATATTTTTTAAACACTGCGTAGCTCTGATTTGCATGAACAGCACTTGCGTGGCTAATAAGCTGAAGCTGTCAGTGACATTAACATTGGTAGCTTTACAGGAGCTATATTTTCACAAGCTCTAACTCTTCTTTTTGCCATTGCAGTGGGCATAAACTGTAGGGCTTTTAGTATTTAGTGTCAGCGAGTCTCCACTTACGTTTGAGCTTCCTCTTTCTTTCCTGTGTCTTCTTACTGGTGGTCTGCAGTAGAAGACAGGTGGTTGCTATGAACTAGGTGTTTTTTCTTTTTCTGGAGGACCGTTCAAGTCATAAAGAGAATGAGGAAGAATTTTTGGATGATCATGTCACCATGTGGCAGTCTGGAAGGGGTCTGTATGTCAGGGTAAGTATGAGCTTCATGGGTGTCTGCATTACCCTTAGTAGATGATGCATTGACCTTGTGGGCAGCAGAAACAACCGCAAGAGGAGCGTTAAGGTGAACAGGCAGGGCTGAGGCACTTCTCCCGCACTTGGTAGTGAAGCAAATGTGAGTCACAAACAGCACTGTGGGTGGAAGAATTTAATGCAGAAATCCACGCTTTCAGGCTCGCAGTTGTAATGCTGAGGGATAAAAGCTCTCTTTCTCTTGGATACCCAAGTGCAGTGCCACTGATCTGAGCAGAGT
Source organism: Balaeniceps rex (assembly GCA_013401315.1). Classification (NCBI taxonomy): domain Eukaryota; kingdom Metazoa; phylum Chordata; class Aves; order Pelecaniformes; family Balaenicipitidae; genus Balaeniceps; species Balaeniceps rex. The sequence goes on along the minus strand of VYZW01058631.1, from coordinate 84,747 downwards.
TAGTCTGGGTTATAACTAGTGCAGGAGGCAAACCAGTCATGTTCCTGTGGTAGTGATGTACACCTGGAGTGCAGAAATGGATGACTCACTGGGTCAGTGTGTGACACTCTAGATTTTACTGTTTGCACATGCAGTTGGTTTTGTGTAAGAAACTGGAGAGCAACCTAGCTTGTACTGGGTTGAGGGTGTTAGGAAATCTGAAAAGTGGAGTGGCTGAGAGCTGTGCAGTTTCAGTTGGGCAAACATCAGGCAAGAAAAGAGCATATTTGCCGTCCCTCTTTGCTTTGCTTTTTCAGGATATCTGATGTTAAGAGAACATCGTCATTCAGATTCACCCACAGTGACAGGTCCATTCACTCCCAGCTCTGTGCTCTGAGAAGAGTCATTTCAAGCTTTGGAGTGATGTCTCCAAACACAACATGGTTCCACCGGTCATCTTTAGTAGGGATTTGCAGAAGTGCAGGTCCCGGTGTTTGCTGTGCAAACCAGGGGAATCTTCACCAGCCAGGCTGTGGTGTGCAAAACGAGAGCTACTGCTGATTCAGCCCAGAGACTTGTTTTCAGAGAGCTCATGTGGGTTCTGTTTTATTACTGACACTTAGAAAAACATTTTTCAGTCCTATGCTTTAAAATTAACCTTGAGCAACAAGCTTGTTTTGTTTAGGGCTTACTTCTCCTTTCACTGGGTTGGCAGCAGGGTTGATGCTGGCAGGAGTAAGGTCAATATTTCAGTCTTTGGCCTTCTTTGGAGCACTAAAGGTACTTGAGTGTAATAATTCTCAGTGTGGAATGCATCCCTTCTTAATTAATTTTAAAGGCAGCATATTGCAGCTTGGGCTCCCCTTCTGAAAGCCAGGCAGAACTTACCACAAAGGATGTGAATCTGCGCTATCTCAGGGTGCGCATCCTTCCCTGACGAAGCGTTGTGCACCTCACAGCGTGAGCTTCCAGCTCTGCAAAAAGGCATCAACAACCTGATCTTTCATCAAGCTTAATTAATCAGCTGCTTTTTAAAATTGTGAATGCCTAATGTGGGATAACCTCATGGAAGCTTTTTGATCTGTGTAGATACCAGGAAATTTTAGTCTTGTTCCACTATATGTACTAGGGGAAATTAGGAATTCTGGAGTCAGGGAACTGGGTTTTCTATGGCTGAGGCTGGGCTGCACTGTTCTTTTGATACAGAAATTTTAGGAACATTGATGGGTGAAGCAGACACATCCACTGTGTGTAGTGATTCTGTCAACAGACCTCATGGTATACAGCCAGCCTAATAATCACAAGTGCTTCTTTCTGTTTAAAACCCAGAAAAGGCACTGACGTCTTTTATCAGAAAGACAGACAATCTGTATCCCGTGACAATTCCAGATTATGGATCCCAAGAGGGTTTCCTTACATTCGTATTTTATCATGGAAATCACAGCTAGTGCTGTTTATTTTCTATACCTCCACACAGTTTTCAAGGTGTTGCCAGCAGGACCTGTGCTGACACTGACATGTGTTGTTGTCACATTGCAAGATCTGATAGAAAAGCCCAGATATATAAATATCAGTGTTTTCTTGGATCTTCCTTTGCTTTCAGTGGTTTTGGAAACACTAGCGCTAGTTAATTCACATGCTTTGTATGTTTTGTAGCCTTTTTTCCTACTTCTAAGAAAAGACTTGTTCCTAGTAGACTGGTTTGGAGTATCACTCTCTTTTGTTGCTATTTTTGTGTTAGGGAGCTACGTATATGTCATTTTCTAGCTATTACTACAGAGTGGGATAAGAATAAATGGCTGGGGAAAAAAGAGAAAACCTTGGTTGTTTGGGAAAATAAGCAGCTTTTGCCTGATGGTTTTTCATTACAGTATTGCTGTCCTGCTGCTTTGAATGAGTTCACTGCTCAGACCCACACTGGAAGTTGGGAGGATGGACAGCAGAACTGCTAAGGAAATGCAAGGCTCCATCCACACAGCCACACTCCACACAGCGGCTCACTGTCGTCCGTTTTGACATGAAAGCTCAAATGTCACTCAGGCACCTTCCCTCTGGACTTCCCTTACCTTAGGGATCAGTAGTACGTGAGAATGACCCATCCCCAGTGTACTGATATCCACAAACTCATGATTTGTCATGGTTGCAGTTCCTTGAAACAAAACTTTGGGGTTGTGAGAACAACAGGTTCTTCATGCTGATCCCCTGTGATTTCACTTGCTTTGCCTGGTAGACGGTCAACCTTCTCTAAAGTTATAATCATCTGTTTAAGGCTTGGGGCAGATTTTGGCTGAAAATATTTGTTCCTGAACTTACCTACAACTTGTTTCTTTTTTTAAAAAACAAACAAACAAACAAAAAAGCATTAATATATAATATATATATTCACACATATATTCATACACATATTCTTTTTCCCACTTCAAGAAGGCATCTTAAAGACCAGCGCAGTAGTCCAATGGACAGTAGGTCACATGGCAGCCAAGGACACTGGATAATTCCTTTTTCTTACAAAGAATATCATTATTTTTAATTGCCGCATGCAGAAGACAGAGACTCTGTTTTTATGTTTCTGAAGCCCCCACAGCGCAGTAGCTCAATCCAGTATATCCATCTCAGAAAGAAGCTATATTCCTCTTACTTTTATTTGAACTTGAGATGCCAAAAGTTGCTTAAGCCTTGATTCTTCACGTCATGACTTCATGTTTAGTTTACTCCTGCACAAAATGGTTTGTTATTGGACCTGAGGGCTTTGCATCATGTGTCTACAAAGCAGGGTAGGAATCAACATAGAAATCCAAAGCTTATTTTACTTCTTTCTTTTTTCTAGCCCATATATAAACCTTCCAGATGTTTTTTGGCAATGGAATAGTAATGACAGTGGGGTGGTAATTTCATCTTGAGTACAAGCAAGAGGAAGGGCCAAGAAGGAAACCAGGTATGAAGGTTGCCAAATATATCTTCCATTTATCATACCAGCTAACAGGTGCTAAATTATTTCTGAGTGGCAGTTTTAAAAGGGAGGGGAGAAAAGCAACATACATTTATATGTGCAAACATGTACCTCATGCTAGAGAGGTGTCTCTGAGGAGTGGCTGGTTTGGTAAGCCAAAGTATAGTCCTTCCTGCAGGAGAAGTACAGTGTGTTACTCATGCTGGAATTCTGGTCATGCCATTGGAGCTGAAGTACCTGGAAGCATACCCAGATCGGAACAGGCTCTGTACTAGTGGTAACACAAAAGATAGACCTTTTTTAGAGGAGCTGGAAATGAAGGGAATATTTTTGTCCAAAGAGTACTCTCACTTGGGTCCCCAGCAATGTTTTGGTTCTGGATAGTGTGCACCATGCTTTTTTGCAAAGAGAGACCTATACAAATATAAGTTTTCATATCAAATACCCCCAGAATTCAGCAAGAAGAAAGGAGAGCTTCATCTTTTGCTTTGCCATTTTTATGCCATTTCAAAGGGGGATAACTATTGCTTTAGACTGTGATAAAGAATGGGACTGGGCTGATCTAACCAGCTCAGGATGTGGCCCATCATATCCACTCTGTGAAGGTGTTTACAATGCTGTTCTGAAAAGAGTTTTAAGTAGACAAAGCATCCGGTGAGTGGAAAACAATGTGCTTGAGTCATTTGTACTAGACTGTTCTATAATATGATACTTCTCAGGTGCAGACTCACATTTACTTGTCTAACCATTGCCATTATTCTTATACAGTAATTATAATTTACCCATACAAATTAGTTGTGTAAGAGGAAGGATTAAATGACATATAAAAAGCATACTGACAGGAACTAAATAGAAAATTCCAAGGAGGAGTCCTTAAAATAAAGTGATTGTATAGTATTTAATTGTATAATATAAACTGTAATTTCCCAAAAGACACTGTATTAATCTTACAGTGGTTAGCCATTACATTTGGTCCATTTATAATCACTCTGAGCTACTTAAATACAAATTTAAAAAAGGATCAAACTTTTCCCACTAATAATGCCTAGTGCTTTCCCCATAGCTTATTCATCTTCAAAGCTCTTCGCCAACATTAGTTAATTATTCTTTTTTCTAATTAGTAGAAATTGACTGTGGTCAAAAGGGCCATTCAGCCAATTAGCGCAGTTCTACCTTCAAATCTCAGAGCTTCTCACCCAGAGCTTTCAAATGGTTGATGAAGATATCATAAAGCAGTTGTGCTGAGCCCATATTAAAGGCAGCCAACTGGAGAAAAAGAAAGCAAGCAAGAAATAAAGAAAAAAAAACACCTGAGGGAAGTGTATCAAATCTTCTCATTCGCAGCTTTCCCCAGAGGCAGCAGCATGGAGAATGAGGGGCTGGATCCAGGGCTGCTCCTGCCCTGCACGCAGCTGCATGAGGCACGGGGCAGGTGGGGTTACCCTGGCCTTATTTTGAAGGCTTAAAGGCATGTCGGCTTTGTGGTGGCCACCTGTTCCGAGGCTACTTCTGTTCTCGTAGAGTGCTGTATGTGGCAAGGGTCATTTTGGTGTTATTTGAGCGGTGGCCCTGTACGTGTCCTGCTGGTGGCTGCCTGGAAAAGCAAGCCAACAGCTAGCTCTGCTTAATCATTATCTTTGCTCTGGTGCGTGTATTCTTTCAATTTTTAATTGTATGGTGGCAAACTAAGGTAATACACAGCAAGATGGATTTAGGAAGTGATTTGGGTTTTTTTAAGTCATGTTTACGTTCAAACTGCCTTCTCAAAAGAGTGTTTCTTCTGAGTCTTGAGTGTAGCCCTGCCGCTTGCCCAGAGTTGCATTGCTCACTTTTTAAGAATTTGTATGCATCCATAACTCAGTGACTGTAACGTATAGGTAGCAGAAAAATCTCTGGAAGTATGAACAAGTTCACCCTCCCTTTGTGTTCTGAATTTCCTTACACGCTCTTCTAAAAAGGCAGCTGAGTGACAAATCCTCGTCGAGCAGCAGCTCGGTTTGGCTATTCGAGAACAGCTGCATATGTGAGACTTGTTTATGTTTCAGAAACTGTGAATGTTTTAACCCTGAACAACAGTATGTGCTCTGGGAGATTAATATCTGCATTACATGGACTTGCTGAGAATAAATTAACTCTTGATGACACGATTACTGTCTTAGCAGTGTTCACTGCATACAATTGCATGGTGTCTAAGATATTAATGTGTTTTTGTGAAGAATTTAGGAAACAATTTATTTATATGACTGTGCTTCATTCCATATCACACCAGGACATCAATTAGCTACTATCGCCTGTAAAAGAAATGTAAATCATGTGTCTCATTGGTTATGAGGGTAATACTGGGCCAATAATTCACAAAGAATTATTCATTCCATGAATTGTGCCTCATTCTGTGCTCATGAATTGTTCACAAACAGATACAACTTTCTCAAGTTTTCATTTTTCAAATTATTATAATGGATTCTTCTTGGTTACAGTTTACTCATGGAGGTTTTGAATATTCAGGACTTAAAGTTTGGAGTGATTTTGTTTGGTCACACAGTACAATATACTTGTTTCTTGACTGAATCAGTGCAATTTTTAGAATCAGTTGATGTTGTGATTACTTGTGAGACCTAATGCAAATATCCTTTACAAATTTTTGTAAAAAATGGTGCTTGGAAAAAAAAAAATCTTTTGACACTGGCCAGAAATACACAAAAAGTGAAACTCCAGAACGGTGAAAACCAGAGTAAGCTTTAAAAAGGATTTCTGTGGAGATTTTGAGAAAAACATACTCTGGGAAATAATATATAAAACCAAAATCACTCTCACCGCCAGTACAGTTTCTAAAATTAGGGGGCAAAAATGATTGCCTTAGGAAGATAATTAACTCCAACCACTTTTACAAGAAAAATAATTTTAAAAAGTTAACAAGAAATTGTGGATTTTAGTTCCTATTTGCTTTAAATTTTCTGCAGAATCTTTGGCTTTAATAGAAAAAAAGATTTGCAAGGTTTGACATTTGCGTTATTAGAAGGAGTTGTGTTTGTGTTGGCAGCATGAGAACAAGGAGGAAAAGGTGAATTTTCTAGCAAGTGGTGCTTTCTGAACAATTTGGAGATGATTTAAGAATTTTCCTGAATACCTTGGCTGCATGTAAGCAAAACAGCAAATACATATGATAAAAAATTAGGTATGATTTTAATTTTCAAGATAGAGCCTAAAATAATCTTCCTGAGTCAAATTTCTCTTTTTTGCCTGAAGGTGCTGGCACAAATTAGAGACAATTTTAACCATGCCAATTTTTGAACCTACCCTCAGTACAGCACATGTGTTGGAAGTGAGGTAGCTGTTTTTCCGTCATACTGCATGTGTGTTGAATATTGGATGGAAGGGTTGAACCTAGTGTTCTTCCTTTTGCTGAAAATAGATAAGATGGAAAATTTGCAAGTGTTTCATTTTTTTTGGTGTTTGATTCACACAGATACCCAAACCCTTTCTTCTCTGAACAGTCTACTGAGAATCTGAAATCCATCCTCTCATATTGCTAGGCATGCCTTTCCCATGCTAATACATTAAGAAACTTTTATTGCACTGAAGAGCATATAAAGTTCACTGCTTTACCGTGACCTTTTCTCCTTTAAATTGTTTCATCATTGTGACCAATATGGACCAAAGAGAAGATGTAAAAATGTTAGGGACGTTTATTTCTGGGAAGGTTAAGCGACTTTTGCTATGCCCTTTTTACATTCTTCCAGACCTTCTAAAAAGAGACCATAACATGACAGCGATGGCCTCCTTAATTACATTTTGTTGTCAGAGGAAGCATGCTTTAAAAGAACAGTAACCCAACACTCCTATAGTTGAGGATTTCAATAATCTCAACCAGGTTCACAACATTTGGAAAACCCCAAACCTTCTGTCAACTGATTGAAGCGAATTTTACGCATGCAAGAAATACAGTCATCTGGCACAAGATTCTGTGTTATGGGGCTCGGGCAAAAGGATCCAGTTTCAGTTTGCCAGAGTTTCATGAGCAGTTGGATAGATTTCACAATGGCAATGGCTTATCAAAAAAACAAAATCTAAAGAGCAAAATGCTCCTGCTGTGCTTGTTTTCAGTAATGTTCTTCTCCATAATAAATGTAAATCAGGTCCTGAATATTGCCAGTCTAGTACTGAAATCTTAATAACAGCTGAAGATTTAAAAAAATATAGATATCAGTGGAACTCAGGGTGGTTAACACTTTATCTCCTTCCTGGCCTTTTTTGGTTGGCCACTGAACATGGTTGCTTTGTTTCTATCACAACTGCTGGTAGCTTTGTTCAAAGCAAAGGAGAAAATTGCTCCTGCATGTCTCCATTTTATATTTGTGTAAGTTCTGTCATGATTTTAGCAGAGATTGCCAGGGGAAAAAATCAGACTTACAATGGACTGCTACAGTGATATAGGATATATGGACTTAAAGCCTAACAAAGGTGGGCAAAGGGTAACACATTGAATTTGGCAGGAGAATACAATGGGTAGGAAATCCCAAACAAGGGCACGTGCATTTACCCGAAATTGAAAAGGCTGTCATCTGTACATATTCTGGGGTTCCTGTAGCATGCCTATTAGCTAGGTCGGTGAACCTGCTGGCCTTTCCTTGCAAGATGAATTGCTTTCACTCAGTACTGTCTGGGGAGCAGCAGAGGCTGTTGTGGCATTTGCAAAAAAAAAAAAGGAAGGGGCCATATCTGACTGCCTCCCTCTGGGAGGACACAGCCTGTGCGTCCCAGCTTCTGTTTCTGTAGAGCAAACATGCCTACGGCCTGTAGCAAATTTAAGGTCCTAGGAGCAGAACTTCTAGGCTCCTACTCAGGACTTATGAACAATCAAAAATGAAATTGGTCCCAGAGCAGTCTTCATAGGTTGCACCGGACTGAACCCTGTGCATTTTGGGAAAGGCTTGCAGAGCCTGTATAAATATCTATGTAGTTTTAGGCACCTACCATCATCTCTCATTGGCATGATTCTAGATGTTCCCTGTGGCCTAAAGCAGAATAGTCTGTTGGCATGGTGTGAGGATTAAATCTTTAGCATCTGAAAAGTGCCTTACAAATGAAGCTGTCCCCATAGCCTTCAGGTACTGCTAAGGAGTACAACGTATGGATCCATAATGACTCCTGAAACAGCCACTCTTAAGAAGTATATAGAAAATGTCCAAATCTGAGTAGATTTATCCAAAAGGAAGGATAACAAGAGCCTTGTGGAGGTATTTATGCAGGAAAAACACTGGGAACATTGGTACATTTGGCCACAGTACCATGCTGGGCAAAAGTGCCAGATAGGGTGAGGTGTTACCACTGTTCCCACAAGATCTCTATTGCTGGCCATGGTGAGAAGGCAGAGAAGAAAGGACAGGCTGTTGGTATCGTTCTCTGATAAGTTGACAGCTGTCCTCATAAAGACAAAATTAATTTAAAAAACCCAAAAAGGTGAGGAAAGAAACACAGAGGAATTGAGATAAAGAAAGAGGCTATTTTCCTAACATGAAATGTGCTCTATGCCTGGGAGAGTGAAGGAGGGGTTGTTGTGGTGCAGTGATTTGTGGGACCCTCTGGGAGAAGGATGGTTCAGAGCAGTGAGGTGGAGCAGACGATGCCGCACATGAGAGCATTTCTGATGAGTTCAGCCTCAGGCTTGCCTTCATGGCCAGCACGATGGTGCCCTGTTGAGCACTGCACGGCAGTAGGTTATCAGGGCAGCTTCATGACTCAGGAACCAGGTCATTCCAGCTGGCTTTGAGGGACCACAAACTCTTGCTGTGTCACAGCAAGGAAGCCTTTAGCCAGGTTTGGTTTTCCATTGTGAGATGTGGACCCTAGATAGACATCCAAGCATTTCCTCACTGCAGGCTGCTCCATCTGAGGCTGTTTGCTTAGGGCCTGTGGTGCCAGGGGTGACTCAGTAAATCTGGGGTAGCAGAAATAGCTGTGACTCCCTCAGCTCTACTTCAGTCTGGGTTACTCAGGCTGAGTATCTGGCCTTGCCCATCACTTCAACATGCTGTTTCTTCAGTGTATGCCTCTTACTACTGACTTCTCCACATTCCTGCCAATGCAATTTGTTTCTGTCATGTGTCCCAAGTGTAAATTTTTACCAGGTAACACAGAGGAAGCTGTCCCCTGTACAATTCTGAAACTCTTCTGTCCTGAGATACCTGAGGTTCCCTTCAGAGGATTCAAATCCTGTGCACCTCACAAGCATAAATGACCATATTTTGCACTTGAAAAATTTGATTAGAGGAAGGATTTCATCAATGACCACAATACATTTGCATAACTTTGGATTTGCAGGTGCCCAGATTTTAGCAGTGTGGAGAAGTGTTTGGGAGGAATGTTATATTGCAAGACGGTGGCTGCAAGTTCTCATTTTAGTTCTTTCTGTATTAGGTACCAGAGGGAACAGAAGCTAAAATGGATGAGTAAGTAAAATTTTGAGGCCTGACTGGTTGGGCAAGAGAGTGACATACTTGGAGCAATAAATAGCTCCTTCCAGATCATGATGTGCTAGCAATGTTGGGGAAGCAATAACATGGGACTGGCCCAGGTTAATGATATATATTAAAGGAGATTATGCAGATATCAAGGACATGTTTAGTAAAGCATCTATTGTCTGCATCAGTCACCACAACATTCTGGCAAGTGTTGGGAAATATGGAAAGTGTGAAGTAGGAGGAGAAAAACTCGATCTGCATTTGTTGACTGCTTGTTGACAGCAACTGAGTAAGACATTTGCAGAATGCTTTAAAAGTTTTTTAATTAATTGTTGGGATTGTTTATGCACAACCTATAAAACCCATTCTGATCATGCTTCTGGCTGCCAGAGTGGGGAAGGATGTTACAGGGAAGGGGTGTGTTTGTGTGCATCTGCGAGTGAGTGTGCACGTGAAGAGAAAGCAGCCAAGATGCTTAGTACTAAAGCCTGATCCTGAAATAATTTAGGCTACAGAATGGTCTTCACAAAGGAAATAGAGAATGACTTTTGATGATGGCAGGAGAAGAGCAGATATCTCAGATCGAGGCATCTATGATACCATGAGCTAGGCTGGAAATCCATGTCCTGATGAAGGTATTGCACCCACTGTAAGTCGTTACCTACAGCTCAGCGGGATCCCTGCTGAAGTGCTGTGGCAGATGGGGTGTTTCCCTCCATACGCAGGCTTGGGATAATGTCTTCAGTTCAGGTCTGATCCAAACTTTGCTAAAGTTTGTGGAAAGAAGCCAACCAGCCATGAATCGAGGGCTTTAATGACTATTTATTTGTCTAACGTTTTGTATTCTAATTAAGCTGCCATTTTTTTTAATCAAAATCTCCTCCCACCCCCCAAATTGCCATCAATCCTTCCAACAGGAGTGCGCTGCAATTTAATGTAAACTGGGACAAGGAGAGGGTGTGGAACTGTGCCAACACAAATGCTCCTTTTTACAAGCGTAGTCCTGAATGGAAGATGGAGCAGTTTTGTAAGTTCTGTGTTCTCCATTGCTGCTTAGGTTAAATTTTGAGCAGTTTCAGTTGTCCTGTCGCTTTGTCGCTCGCTTGTAAATCAAATGGACTGTTTTGCTGCTGGCTTGTTGAGTGCTGAAACAAGCACAAACAAGAGCTTCTCTACTGCTTTTCAAACTGTATTTCAGTCCTGAAAAGGTGGCAGTTGTGTCATGATTTACAGCTCCTATTTGGTGTTTTTAATTGGGAATTTACACGACAATTTGTGGCTACATGATTATGTTAAGATTATCTTATAAAAGATCTAGGACAGTTGTTTGTGAAACCCTGGGGGCACATACCAACCTCCTTAGTTATCTAACCAACTGTTGTGCTCCTCAGTTAAAAGAGTGGGGCCTTCAGAAGTGGTTTGATCTTCCTCTGGAAGGTTAAAGGTCGAATGACTCATAAATGAAGAAAGAGTGATTTAATCCAAGGAACCTGTGCTGTTATTGTAAAACAATATTCACTGGTGATGGTACACTGCTGTACAAATGACAAACTGCGCAGCGATGGAAGTTGTTATTACATCACTGGAAACTTCACCTGCACTACATTTATGACTCCATAAACACAGGTTTATTTAACAGCTGTGGGAACACATATAGCCATTTTGTGTTAGAGGTCAGGAGTCCTAAATTTCAGTTTGCATGTTAGTTTTCATGGGTGAGGTTCATAAAATGTGGTGACTAGCATTAAGTGATCAGAACATAACCAAAATATAATGTTGGGGCAAACATGTGCTAATACAACCATTTCTATTATGCTGTGTTTCCTTGAAGTGCTTGGGAGGATTGTTTGTTTGCTGAGTGTTGCTCTGAAAGCAGATTTATATCACTTGGTCACAATTCTGTCTCTCTTTCAATGAGAGTCTGTAATTGTATCTGCCACCAAAGTTAGACTCCAACAGGGGTTTGCCTTTTTAAAGGGGGGCAGTCAAGTCCAGCCTATTTCAGAATGTGAATTAAAGGTAGCCGTACATACAGCAGCTGCTCCTCAGTTCCTTTGCCAAACTAGATGATTAAAAATATTAATATTTATTCTTGAAGTTGCCATGTTAAACAATGGGCCAACTGGCAACTGAACAGTGAGCTATGTATTGCCAAGTGCACAAAATACAGAAAAATTGAAGAGAAAGTAGTGTGTATTAATGTAAATACTTTTCAAATGGGAGTGTGGTTTTATGTAGATGATGTCTCCTTGCAGTAGGTCCTCCACAGGAGCATGTGGCCACTCTGTAAAGGATAAGAAATAACTGCTGAGTGAATAATTCTTTTTCATACTTCTGAAGCATTTGAAAAGCTACACTGAATCTCTATTTGGAGATTAAATGGCATATACACTGTGGGAGAACAGGAATCTCCCTCTGTTTTGTGCATGTTGTTCTCAGCTCCTTTTCCGTGGCCTTGTCTAAGTCATGCCACACAGGAATATCTGAATGCTCCTTTACATTCCCCACCCATGTTATTGCTTCAGGTGTTGTACTGTTGCTCAGTGAATGGCAGCAGATATTTAACAAATTTGCAACAGCAATCTGGACTACTGAAAGGATTATGACTAAACCAATAAATTACTATTGTCTGCTTTCATCACATGACAGATTCCCATAACCCAGTCCAGTGTGGCTGAAGGTTTTATGCTGATAAAGATTACTGGGTTTACTTACATTTTAGAAACGCTATTGTTCCATTAGATTCATAAACATTTGTTAGTCAAAGATCAAACAGAGATAATTACTGTTTTTTTGCACTTTTGGAACACAGATGAGATGATTAGAAAAATCCAAAAAGATATGAAGCAATAATGAAGCTTCTCTTAAGCAATGTCAAACATATCTTTCTTGTTTAACAGCATTTTGTATCTCCATCAATAATCTCGCCAATGGTCATATAATTAACTATGCTAATAATGCTTCTTTTAGTCTTTTTATTACTATTATTGCTGTGAACCAACTTAGGAGCAATTCACTGTAATTAGTAATTAATCTGATGATTGCGTTGCCCTATGCAAACGTGAGATGGAGCATGTTGATTTAACCACGTCAGCCTTGGTCTCCACTCCACATGTTGTTGCTGCCACGTGCACCAAACTGGCACGGTGCTGCCTGCAGCTCTTGCTGCCCATGCAGCCACCTGGGCTGGGGTCTGCTGGCTCGGAGCTGCCTTCATGGGGACAGGGACTGGGGACAGAGCGGCCCATGTGTCACCTTGTCAATCTTGCCTGGCTGCTGTCAGCCCCTTTGCTCTGAGAGGACCTCCTGGTGCCAATGCGTCTTGTTGCATGCACAGTAGAAAGGGAAATGCAAGACTGGCTGACTTGGCCAGCAAGTACTCCTGTGAAACACATTGTTGGAAGTATTTCTACTCCAGTTTGGTGTTTCACATGGAAGCCATTTCTTTCTCACTTTCTAAACATTGTCTTTGATTCTCTTTTCTTTAAATACCCAAATTATCCTCATCTATTCACTCTTGTTTACTCTGGCAATCTTGTAATGCTAACATTTGCCAACATCCCACATCCCACTTTTTTATTTTTCCTTAGCTTATAATAGGAAATAAATGTGATAGTATTTATTGGCAAGCGGTGACGTTCTTGTGGCAATCATTGTGCTGGGCACTAACAGAGAGGGAGAGGTGAAGAGAATTGAGAATTCCCACCTGAAAGCAATCCCCCCCTTTTTTTTTTATTGCTGGTGGCCCTTTAGTAGTAGAACTGCCACCACTTTTTTTGCAGGGGTGTCATGGTTTAACCCCAGCCAGCAACTAAGCACCACGCAGCCACTCGCTCACTCCCCCCCGGTGGGATGGGGGGGAGAATCAGAAGGGTAAAAGTGAGAAAACTCAGGGGTTGAGATAAAGACAGTTTAATAAATAAAGTAAAAGCCACACACGCAAGCAAAGCAAAACAAGGCATTCATTCACTACTTCCCATGGGCAGGCAGGTGTTCGGCCATCCCCAGGAAAGCAGGGCTCCATCACGCGTAATGGTTACTTGGGAAGACAAATGCCATTACTCCGAATGTCCCCCCCTTCCTTCTTCTTCCCCCAGCTTTATGTGCTGAGCGCGACATCATAAAGTATGGGATATCCCTTTGGCCAGTTGGGGTCAGCTGTCCCAGCTGTGCCCCCTCCCAACTTTTTCTGCACCCCCAGCCTACTCGCTGGTGCATGGTGTGAGAAGCAGAAAGGGCCTTGACTCTGTGTAAGCACTGCTCAGCAGTAACTAAAACATCCCTGTATTATCAACACTGTTTTCAGCACAAATCCAAAGCATAGCCCCACACTAGCTACTGTGAAGAAAATTAACTCCATCCCAGCCAAAATCAGCACAAGGGGATACACAGTAATGGAAACAAAAATGTAAAATATCTTTTAAAGAGATATTACAAGCCATGACTTAAGCACCTGAGCCTTGGAAATCCAGTCTTACCTTGGCTTCATCTTCTTGTTGTCATTCCCTATTGCAACAGTGCAACTTTAGGTACTGATCTGTCAGTCTCAATGTGCATTGTAGCTATTTTCTGTGTTTTATAGCACAGTTGAAGGTTCCTGAAATTCACTATTAGAAAAATGATGTGGTTGGTTTTGGCATAGTTTTTATCTATTTTCTCTAAACAGGAGTTAGGGCATTCAGCAAGCCGATACAGAAGCTGTCAAGAGCCCAGTAGACTGTGAGGTGGCTCTAAGCCATTATAATGCAGGAAAGTGATATTAAGCCAGTGAGTGGAAAAGTAGCACTTAACGTTTTGTAATCACATGTAAGTGTAAAAGCTGAAGGCACAAATCAGGTTTAGGGTAGATAGTGCTATTCAGAGCTAAAATTTGTACAAAAAGGCAAATATATTTTTCCATCCAACACTTACAACATGGAGCCTAAACCTGCCTAATCCCTGCTCCACATAATCACCAAAAAATACCTGTCAAAAGTCTGTATAAAGCTGGAGATATTTGACACTTTGTAAGTGTCCCTGAATTATCTGTCATAGCAACATACACCTCTGCTGAGCTGTGCAAATACAGCAAAAAGTAGGGTTCTGGTGAAACCAGTATTTACACACTATCTCAGTGTTGGAAGTAATTAATCTTCAACTGTATGAGGCTCTTTGTGATGTAAAGCAAGTGCTGACACTTTTGTGTAAACATGAAGATTAGCATATTTACAAACTGGTAGATGTTACTTTGATCAGTGGCTGCTTGCACTGGAAAGGCATGCTGGCATGCGGGCTTGCTCTTCATGTGACAAAGACGTCTAATCCTTTTACACTATTCTCAGATCCATATTTAGAATTCTGACTTGTGTTTTCTATATCCACTTGAGCTCACTGTTTGGTTTGTTTAGCAGTGTTCATCCACTCACTCTTTATACTCACTAGTGACTCATTCCAGTTTGTTTTCTTTGCAAAGCAAGCAGTAAAATTCCAAAGTAGTAAATGACCTGGGTGAAAAACCCTTAAACTCCTTTCGATTTAATTACTAAAGCAAATTGGAACCACTTGCAGTCAGGCTTTTTGATGGCCCGTATAAAGATCTTCACTGTTTTCCATCTTGCTTTTAAGTAAGTTAGTGTGAAAATTAGCCAACCGAGCTCCAGCCTACTTCTAATGTTATTGCATCAAGACTTGTATTTCTGTGTACATTTAAACTCATCTGGAAGACTTTGAAAGAGGCATCCTAGATGCTTGGTTTTGTTTATTGTAATTTAATGGTAAACTGTAAACAATACATAATTAATTTTAGTGCAAATTATAGCTTTACATACTCTAAACTTGTTAGTGACAGGATCTTGTGGTAACAAGATAATGACCTGAGCGGGTTAGAACAGGCTGGGTCTTATCTTTTAAGAAGGGTGAAATAGTGTTATGACATTGTCAGCATATTGTCTAACATGCTAGGATGCTAGCAGCTCATTACTTATGTGCAACCCGTGTGCCTGAGTAAACGATTGCAAGATTGGCCCTTCTAGGTGTACATGCATTGGCAAGACAGAACATGTCAGGCGACCGCAAAACAACAGGAGAGATGTGTAGCTGAGGTGGCCCCACACACGCTTGCGGAGGAAAGCTGAGACTGAATCTGTTTGGTGGGTGAGGTACCACTGCTGTTCTCAGTGCTGGTGCCCTCATTTGAATGCTGAAAGCAAATCTGCTCAGCCTACCCACGGTTGTTGGAGACGGGAGACACAAGTCTGCTTGGTCTTGGAAGATTTCCTGCTTTCTTCTGGCAACCTGGATCTTTGCCTCCATCCCCAGGCACAGCTGTTAGCTTGTCAAAGATGAAGAAACTCCTTCTCACCAACCTACTGTCTTCTAGAAGGTGTGAGGTTAAGCCCAGACTCTTTAGGCACTTGACCTGGCTCCTATCCACACACTAAAACCTCTGATCTGATTTTTGGGCTCTGACTCAGTTTCCATTTGGCAACAGCTCCCAGTGATAAATGCACGATTCGGAGATGCAGCTGCCACCCAGGTGTTAGCCCCTGTGGCACAACTGGAAAGACTACTCCAGCATTTTACCAGTGGTTTAAGCTAATATGTTGGTCTGTAAAGTTGAGATGCTGAGAGCCTCCCCTGCCACCCTGCAGTACAGAGGTGTAACTGCTGCTGGGGGAGTGCAGCAGGCACCTGATGGTGGCAACAACTTCAATGAGATTGACTACAACCCTCAGTGGCTGTTGTCTGCCTTGCCCAGAGCTGTAGGCTCTCCATGCAAAATGAAAAGAAAAATAAGTCTCAGCCATCTCTCTAGCGTCTTTCAAATGCATCAGAGTGATATATAATTTCATATACTAAAGGACCCCACCAGCTTTCCAGCCAAGCAGGACATCTATGCTCACAGGGTTGGCCTGAGGCTCTTTGGTGGGATATCAGACATTTTACTCTGTTAAGAAACAGCTGTGAATAACACATAAGAAAGGCATATAATGATGCCTTGTGTCCTACATTCATTTTTCCAGGGCGAGTGTCCCAGGTGCACCACTGAAGGCAAGGTTAGCATTTTCCCCTTGAAATATTGCAGTCTGTAGTCTGCAGTCACACAAATTTAGAGAACGTTCAGTTGCATGGAGCTTTCCTCCTTTGTATCTAACATATGAACGGTAAAGACAGGATCTGTGTTTTGGTTTCTTGCTAAGCAAAGTAAGCAGGTAAAGTGCTCAGAAAAGAAACTGATACACTTTTCTTGCGTTACTTGCAGAGCGTCACATGTATGTTAGATCTATTACTGATTAAAACTCTTGTTAAACCGAGGATCAAAAAGGAAGCTCGACACCTCATTTAGCTCTTTTCATGACTGGATTAGCCTAAATAGAACAACTTGTCTATACGGGAACAGCACAGACACTTAATTTTAAAAATATTTTCCTATCTAGGCAGAGAAACTGTGAATAGAGTATATAAGTAAGGAGGAGGAAAATGTTTTATTTGATTGTGTTGATGAAAAATGAAAAATTATTGGGTGAAATCCTGACCTCACCAAAGTCAATAGAAGTTTTTCCATGGTTTTCAGTGAAACCTACTGTATTTCCTACTGATATTTAAGGGAAAAAAAACCCAACAACTTCTGCAGGTTATATTGTTACTTATTGAAAATGGAATAGCTGGTTGCACATTTATTAACTAAAATAATGTATTAACTGAAACCTTCCTAAGTATATATTAATCTCTGTGGCTTACTAAAAGTTTTCAATATGTCTGGGTTGATTTTAACTTAATAAACAGATTAGAAGACATGCAGTTAATATGCTAAACAAAATGGGATTTTGGTAGTTTTACTCTCAATGCCATTATTTGTGTCTTCATTTTTTCCACATTGCAAGTGTTCAGCACTTCTGCAACTTAAATGCACAAGCAGACGGCGAACGCTTTGCAGCCAATACTGGAATGTATGCCTGGATCCTTCAGGCTTTCAGTCTGATTCTCTCCCGTTTCTCCTGTGCGTTGCTAAATCAGGGCAACGGAAGATCCCATCTCCAAGTTGCCAAGCCCTTGCTGTCTTGCAGGCCAGACCCAAACATACATTAACATGACCACAAGTACGCAAGGCGGGCTTGGACCCTTGGGATTATAGCCTGACTAGGGGCTGAGAGTGTGGAGGAAATTTCTACAAAGGCTGCAAAAAGGGAATAGAGTCTTAGGGCTACAGTGAAGCTGGGAAGCTGCAATAGTCCTGGATCACAGGATTTGGGGCTGGCAACCTGATTATTCAGCTCTGTAAGACTCAGATCCCAACCATGAACATCATATGAACTTTGATGTTTTTAATGTTGTCCATGACTGTGCTGTAGTAGGCAGGACTGACCCTTTTATGCTCTCACGGGTCTTTTTTTCTGACAGTTTTATGGGTATAAATAAATAAAAATCTTCATTTTAGGGAAAGTATGTATTTAGGAATTTTAGGATACTAAATTCATGTTGCCCTAGAGCATTTTCTGCAAATGTTAGCATGCACATACTATTGATAATGTGGTGATTAAAGCAGAGTATTTTGACTTTAAAGTGGCATCTTCTGAATAAATCTGTCTCCAAATGATTTATGCATGCCATTAGGATTTAGTGCTGGTAGTTGTCCTGGGAATCCTGATCTGGTCTTTCAAGAGTTGCCTTAGCTTTATCAGTCCATTTACATGTGGTCATATTTCAACCTCCAGGAGCTTTAAAATGTTTAGTACACAGAACGCAAATTTAGGCCTGTGTTTGTTTTTATTGGTGGAACCTCTTTCCTTTCTTCAACATTCTCAAATGTTCCCTGGTTTAAGTAGAGTTATCTAAGGTAATCCACTCTTGCCCTTACCAGGGATATTCCACTTTGTTCATAAGCACATAACATAACTCTAGTCCCCAGTGATTTCATTGTGAAATTAAAACCCAGACACTCATCCAGATGTCTTAGAAGATAAGGGCAGGCCTAATCCGTATGTCACAGAGGACTTGAGGAGCAGGAATTCACCTATACATCATCACGTTGTTATTAGCCTGGACCATGGCAAGCCCAACACAAACATTTTCCACAGGGCTTGCATTCAGGCTTGGCAGTGTTAAAGCTAAGGCAACTNTAGAAGCCAAAAGCTTTATCTGATTAAAACTGATATGATGATTGATTTTGACAGAGAGAAATCACTTCCATTGCAGCAAAAGGCAACAAAAATATTGTGCATTTTTCATTAATATGAACGGTGGCACTGAAATTAGAAACAAAATGTGGGCCTGTGGAAGAGGCAAATTTAGCCTCTATTTTTCACAGTTCTGCCACAGAAGTTGCCACCAAAGCTGCCATAATTATTTTATAAAATCCACGGAACACCCTTAGGGCAGGGACTAGAACCCACCTTTCCAGGAGGTGACCCAGCCTGCACAGCTGCCCATTTCTGTCTGTTCCTGCCTTTGCTTGCTGCTTCTTCATCTCGCCCTGGGAGCACTCCCAAAAGTGAGTAGAGAGATGTTACAGGATAACGCTGAGGCTGAGTTTGTGATTAAAGCATTAAACTGGGAGTTAGGACTGGTTTGGATTCAGCTCCTGCCTGTGCCACAGAAGTTCTGCGTGGCCATGGCACGCTCTGTTTTTGACAAAATTCATACCTGTGCTGAGAGCCAGCTAGAGGCTTGGATGCCATCTGATGCTGGGAGACAAATAAGGCTTACCCACTGGTTGAACATTATACAAGTATATTTAGAAAAGTCTAATGGCATGTAAGCTTTGTGGTGTCCTTCAGCAGAGGGCTGAACTTCTTGTTTATAGTCAGTGTCTCAGTGCTCCCTCCTGCCAAGCAGCAAAATTGCAAGGTTAATCACATTAACATTTGTGAAATACTACTGTAATGTAAGGGACACACAAGTGTATGTCTATTAGAAGGAAAGCGTTCAGATTTCAAATGAGCTGCGCAGAGTTTATGCACTTACTGAATAGTCTGAGTCTCACAAGCATGAAAAAGTGCCCTGAAAAGATCTTCAGAAACAAAGAATAAGCTTTATTAACAAATTCTGAGGGTTGGTTTTGTTCTTTTTTTTTGGTTGTTTGGGGGTTTTTTAATATGAAGATCAACTGTACATTCATGCACAGTTATTTATGAAAATCAAGACTAGAAGAAAGAGATCCAGAAAAATGGCAGGACAGAGAAACACTTTTCAAAATGGAATGTGGGTTTGATTTTTTTGTTTTGGGAAGCGATCCAGGTTACCCTAACAGAAAACAGAGACACATTTCAGCTGGGTCTCTTTGTGCACAATGCAATGGCAAAGCAGTTCAAGACCAGTTCATCTGTGTGAAAATATGACCCTGTATGAGTCTGGAGGTCAATGAAACCACTGTTGATCTGCTCAGGGCATGCTGGTCACTGCTTTGGGGTCACTTTGATTTATGTGCTTGGATTTTCCACTTCCAGAAGGATAAAATATGGGTGACTGTCTCTTAGTTGACTCTCATTTGTTGTTGTAGGCATGTATTTTTCTCAGAAATATGCACTATATGAAAATATCCAATAAATTTAATGTAAGGATATAAAGTGACACTTTTATGGAAGATGAATGCATTCTCAGTCATAATTAGAAAAAAACACTGAAAACCATGGCTTTTTTCTGGTTTCTTTTAAGCAATATATGAGCTTCCCATCTCTCTCTGGTGCTTAAATGTCTCCTTATTGTGGTTTGAATGTTTCACAGTTTTTACGGATTTACTTTTAAGATGCTTATGTGAAGGACGGAATTAATAGTAACACCATTTAATGGATGGGATAGTTGAGGCAGAGGCAGACTCAGAGATAAGCTAAAAGAAATCTGTAGAAAACCAGAAAGTTAATAATTATTTACTGCTCTAAGTCCTCATATCCAACTTCAAAAGTAAAATTAATGGAAGCTTTAAATTTGCTTTCTTAGTGCAAAAATTACAACTGCTTCTCTGCTGAGATGCCTTGCCATAGGTGGTCACAACTCCACAGAGAATTTGGGACATGATCTTGAGTACCTCTTGAAGCTTGGCAGGAACTTCCAGGCCTTCACGGTGACTATGTGGACACCAGCTCTGTCTTCCTGAGCATTTCACTGGCAGAAATTGGTACCAAATACCTTCCTGCTGTGCAGCTCAGCATGGTGAGAGAGGTGGAGGTCCGGAGCTCTGCTGGAGACATCAGGAGGCACAGCACACCCTGCCTCTGACATCAGGGAGATGGGACAAAACGTTGTCTCACCTGAGACCAGAAATTTAATCCCTTGATCACTTCACATCATTAATTCCAGTGGAATTAACGCAGGGGGCACCTGAGTCAATATATCTGGATTGTTTTTTTCCTGTTTTTCTGCCATGTTGCAAACCTCAATACTTCTGGCTCCTGTGTCACTTGTCATTCCATTGGTGAAAATAGTCTTTCCCTATAATAATTGCTATTCTAAGTACTTCTATCAATGAAGACTACTTGATTTGTCCTTTAGGACTATTTAACCCCTTCAAACTTTCAAAAAAAACTATTAATGAAGGTCACCGCCACCTGCTCTGCATGCGACGGCTGAGAGCCAGCAGTTAGGAGCAGACACCTATGAGGATATGTAGCTTGGAGCTCAAGAACTGCTCATCCATTGTATTAGAAAGTATGTTTTTATTAATGCTGAAGAAATTTTGCCTTGTTCTTTCTCTGCGCTCTGATTAAGTACATTTAAAATGTACCTGTGCCTTGACTTGTTTCATCTCATAAGTGTTAGTTCAACTAATTTTGTGGCTACAAGGGAAAATATGTGTTATCTATGGAGGATGGGAAGAACAGGGGTAAATACTGGAGAAGTGTAACATATTTATTTGGTATTAATACCTTACTTCAGATGAACTACTTAGTCAGGGTTGTATCTGTAGAAGTATTCAGAAGACATGAATGAGTGGTTGAGAAAATACAAAAAGTCATTTTGTTTAGATATATACACACCAATTTCACCAACACTTCCATTATTCAACCTAAATATTAGTTTAGAAACAGAATTTGAACACGAGCGAACAAACAACACATCTATGACTGTGCTGTAACTTCACCATTGTACTTCCAGTACCATTTGTTAGGGAGTTTTACAAACCCCCAAAACATTGTCTTTTGTACAGCCTATGAACAAAACATGGGGCTGGAGGGGCCACAATTACGAAATGTTCAACATGCTTCTCAGTACTTGTTCCTTAGAATAACTGCTTCACAAGCCTTCTCTTTCAAGATATCCTTAAGGCTGTTTAATACCCTCCTAGTTGTCATTTCTGTCAGCACTCAGCACTGTGAAGAGTTGCTGAACTAAACCATATTAACAGGTCTTTACAATTATTTGTAAATGTTGGGATACTCAGAAGATTATTGCACTGGTACATTGCCTTTGATGCCTGAGGGGAGCACGAATTATATCTTATCTGCAGGTATAGCACTGAGGAGCCAGACCATCTTATGAGATGCTGTGGTGCTCAACCCACTTCCAATCCCATCACTGGGATTGTCAGGGTACAATTTATATCAGTGAGCAGAATGGACATATCCTCTAACATTAGAGTTTCACATGAATCTAATGCATGGGAAATGGATTTTTTTTTTCTTAAATGGATAAAAATATCTTCTCATCTGAAACCTTAAACTGATGACATTTCAAAATTCCATTTGGAGAGATGGAAAAACAGATGATCTGTGTTTTTTAAAACTCTTTCTGATAGCTGGTGCTTCTTGCCTATACAGTTTGTTGAAGTATTACTGACACAAAGCGTTTCAAACTTTTGACTATATATTTGACTCCAGTAAGGTTTGCCTATAATTGTCTGTATTTAACTAAGGAAAACTACTGTTTTCTGAAACTTATTAGTCCAGGACTGTCAGGACTGGAACCTGGAAGTTAGGTTCCTAGAATTTCAAACAAGTGGTCCAGTTTTCAAAAGCACTGAGCAACCTCTGCGTGCCATGGAAATTGTCTAGGGTTTAAAGCTCTGGGAAAAATATCAGTCTGGTTGTTTTGTAACCTAAATTTAAGCTCCTATGTACTAAAAATGCCAAGGAAGAAATATCCCATACCATAAGCCAGTTCTTTAAAAAGAGACATACTTTTAACAACTGCTTAATTGAAAGCAAAGCTTATTTTCAATATGATAGGAACATATTTATGCTTGTGGTTATGCCATCTGTGTAATTTCCAACTTAAAAGGATGTCAATTATTGCATAACTCTACTGGCCAGTGAGCCATTTACACTGGCTCCTAAAGTAGAAAATAAAATTTGTTTTATTCTTTATAGCTATGTATCTGTTTATCTATTGTCTATCTGCTGCTGGGAGCTGCTGAGAGACCTGCTGGCGTATCTTACGGATCTGGCAACGGGAAAGACTGACTGTCATGAAACACTCTCAGCTCTTCTGTGCCAGGGCATTGCAATGGGAGGCTGTGGTGAGCTTCCATCTGACTGTAACATGAGAAATTCTCAATGCTGTGTGCATTGCCTGTGATGGAGGCTTAAAACTAAGGGCATTATCTCACCAAAGGGCTTCAGTGATAGAGGCTGCACTCAAGACTGCAGCTCCTAATTCATTCCAGGCTGAGCATGAAGGCTTCCTACCCATAATGGGAGTGAAACCCTGCCTTGCTTCTGCTTGGGGTTTTGCCGTGGTGTTCGGTGAAGGTGGATTTCATCACTGGATGGTGTGTCCTGACATGGGCGTGGGAGAGTGTGAGCTGAGCTGGAGCACTGAAACCATGAGAAGGGCAGCAACCTGGAGGATATCATGTGTGGCAGAGGGAGGGGACATCTGGGAGGGAGTAGAGATAGAGAGAATCACTTCTCCATGCAAATGCTGCCTAAAAAGGGGTCCCTTGAGTGGCAAAAGCATTTTAATGTCTGAGCTTCAATTTTATCTCTGTATATGCTTATGTTTGGGTTTGTTTATTTATGCTTTATCATGTGAAAAATGGTAGAGGATGATGGTTTGTTCTCAGTTAGGGTAGTTACTGTTGTAATACCAAATCAGAGTATAATTTGGATTGGAAGGGACCTCAGGAGATCCTGAGTCTTTTGGAGCAGAAAGGGATGTCAGACCAGGTTGCTCAGGGCTTGATCCAGTGGGGCCATGGAAACCTCCACAGATTGGGACTTCACAGCCTCTCAGAGGACCCCATGCCCTGGCATGGATGGCCCCAGGGGAAAAGTTTCTTCTAGTGGCAGCCCTAGGAATAAGAGACAAGTCCTGACTGGGGATGCTGGCCATGCTGTTCTCAGCCAGTGCTAATGCTCTCGAGTCCCTTTGCCTGTTTCTGTCTGAGAGTCACCCCTGTTCAGCTGATGCAGTTACTGCCACAAGGCAAGTACTGACTGTATGACCACAATTCTCAGAAAGAGTGTATGCCTTTCATTTTTCTCTTCCTTTTCATTAAATTGTTAATAAAGTCATTAAGATACCAGAATAAAATTTATGTCGGGGGGAGGTCCACAGGCATTGAGGTGCATTTTCAAAATCACACAAGCACAAGTCAACTTTCCATTTTCATGTCTTACACTCTGATTTCCCAGCGTCCTCACTTCTGTGCTATGTTAGAATGGCTGCACTTAGAGATCACTGAACCTTTTTTTTTTGAAAAGAAATGGAATAACACTGGCATTTCGACTGGCATTTCCTCTCTCAGTAAAAAAACAGGCCTGCTGTTTTAAGGGGTTTGAGTAAACTACTACAGGCCAATAATAGCTGCTGTGATTTTGTAACTGGGGAAAATTTCACTCATTGTAGCACTATGACCCCTGTGAAATCAATGATGCTGCACCAGTATAGAAAAAGTTTGTCCCAGTGATTTTAAAATGTCCGACACGTGTCTGTGAAGGTTGGTGGCTGACCTTGCTAGCTTTCTGAAGCAAATTTCTGTTGCTTCCTGGCTCTGTTCAGAAAAGGAACTGTAATAATCAGCACTGGTTCCTGAAGCTTGTTTGAAGGAAATATATAGATTGATGTGCATTAAAAAAAAAAAAAATTATTTTTAAATGGAAGGCAGAGACACCAAGGCTGCTAATCCTAATGTTCTCGCTGCTCTGCAGATTTTATTGCACAAGTTAAAGGTGTGTTTCTTTCCTCTTTGTGGTGCTGGTTGTGTTGGTAAGGAAACCAACGCACAGTTCACCCCAGGTAAAGTTATAGATTGGGTGTGTTTATTCAGAAATGCCCTCCTTCCGAGCAGAATGTACTTTCCTGGCCTATATTTACCCATAAGAAACTTGCCCAAATTTTCTGAACCAGAAGGAGAAGCATTACCCCAAGGCCAGGACTGAAAAACACCAGCCGTCCTGTGACTGCATGCTGGGAGCGTGGTTTTGCATGGCTGGCCCAGGGCTGGCACTCGATCCCGTTGGGGTCATTTCTCGCCAGGTCTACAGGGTATTTCCAGCAACAGTGGCATGGCTTTTGCGTCCTGTTTAGTTTTGCCTTGCAGAATTGTCAAGGTTGCCCATTCAAGCTCTCTGTGTTTGATGTTTTCTAAGAAGCCCCTGGCTTCTGGAGTCATATGAGAAGCTTAGCTATTACTAAAAGTTTTTAGGTTTCATAGGGATAGAAAAAAGTTTCTAAGCACGAATTTCAAAAACAAACTTCGCAAACAAATAAAATGAACCTTTACATTCATTGAGCTTTAACATCTCCTGGTTTTCTAGGGCATCATTTCCAACTTGTGACTATTTGAGGTCGGCAGCACTGCTGCACTCTTTGTGCATTCAAGCTGCATTTATGTTGCTTGGTTTGACATATTCCTGGGAGACTTATTTCCACTCTCTGTGCATTTAGCTACAGCCTGGGCAAAGCAAGAGAATCTGTTTTTCAATTCATGTTTTTTCTTTCCCCTTACTTTAGCCTCAACCTTTCTATCTTTTAGGATACTAATTTAGCTATTATTCTGAAAAACACATTCGTTGCTGAGTATAATTATTGGAGATAAGTTGTACAAATCACTGGACAAGTGTGTACAAATTGACACTGGATGGACTGGAGGGATATTTTGACAGTAGCAGGTAAAGTATTAGAAGAAAAATTGGAACATGCAATAATTTTGAGTCTGCATGACATTTTGCAAATGTTTACTTTGGACATATGTTTTTTTAAAGTTTTCCTCTGGTGTTACACACATGTTGCCTCCTCTTGAAAACAGAGGAGGAATTTAAAGCTTTCTGTGAATTTGAAAAACTAAAAAGTTTTTATGTATATCATGAAAGACCTTGGTTAGAGCTGTTACAGAAAGTAACAGGTGACTGAGGTTGACATCTGAAGGCCAATGCTGTCAGATCCTACTAGAGGCTCATCAGTTTTGTCAGAGGACACAATTTTACCAACTTCTACTTAAACTTTTTGTTTCTGATTAATACAAAGACATGTACTGGATTTCTGGATCTTGGCCAAAGACTCTGAAGTCTTGTAAACGATATTTTATAAGTTTTCTAAAAGAGAAAAGACAAGAACTCTTTTCTCCAACCAGGTAAATCTGTGACTATAGTAGTTTTAGAAGGATCCCTGAAGTGTTTTCCTTCACATGCACAGAAGTCCCTGAAGCATAAGGCATCAGAGAACCACACTTGAGAAGAGCTAAGGTAATTTTGTTGTTTGTGCTATGCTGGAATTTTTTTGTTTCACAAGTGTTTGTCTAATAGGGCATGGTTGAAATGACCCTCTTAAATCTACTGTTAAAACTTGAAATGACACAAGCCTGAATCGTGCAAGCAAAAGGGCATTTCCTTGGATTTATGCGCTTGAGTCTCTTGGCACAGGCAGAATACCCAGAAAATAGAGTTTTAATCAGTACAAATGCTCCCAAATTCTACAGGTGTGTTGCTGTAGACCATAGTCTGAACATGCCTCCCTTCTTTCTTACCCGACAGTAGACTCGTATTGGAACACGTCCAGTGCTTTAATGAATTACAAACCTGTAAAATATTTCTTTCCCTCTGCCTGTGGTAACTGCTCTTTAACCCGGCAGTGAGACTGGGTGCAAATAGGCACTTGAGACTGACTCATGGGGAAATATGCTGTGCGTGGAAACAGGGGCTGTGCCGTGCAGCCGGTCCGCTACACCTTGGCCACATACCGGAATGCGGTGCCAAAGGATGGAGACAACCTCCATGGCTGTGCTTGACGCCAAGTACATGTGTGGGAGCTTCTTGCCAGAGCAGGTGAGCAAGAATAACCTCAGGCAGGAGTGCGGGAGAGGGCCTGGGGCAGGGTCAGGCAGGGAAAGGCATTCCCGGCGTTTCTGCTCCTGTACTGCACAGGGAGAGCAGTGCCAAACAACACATGCACCGTTGGCATCTCCGATTACTTCTGCTTCTGTAAGTCAGGAACCATTCCACCGAAGCCAACGGCACCTCATTAACATTAAACTGATGTGAATAAAAGGCAACTGGGACATATATGTTTCCATACCTTTATACTACTGGGTCTGATTCTACTTTTGCTCACACCAGTTTGATATTGATACAGCTCCTCTGGCTTCCATGACATGAATCTGTATTTAACCTGGGTCAGCAAGATCTCAATCAGCTTCATTTACTTCAAAAATGTGTGTCTGGAGCTGTTGGGAAAGGTCGGGTCTGTAAAAGAAGAGCAGAAGATGGGAGGTAAGAATAAGGAAGGGATCAAGAAACAGCTCAGAGATGGAGCTTTATATTTCTTGTCCTTGTTTGCCTTTGCCAGTGAAAAATGGGAGAGATGAAAGAAGGGAATGTCTATTGAGTTAGTGGTTGTCTTCGGGCTGAGAAAAGCCCTGGGGTAGAAGCATGTTAGTCCTCCCTCCTTCCCTCATTTCAGCTGTTCTGTGTATTGGGAAAAAAAAAGCCCTTCTTTTTTTCCAATACAAAATAGGAAAGAACTACAGGGAAATGGAGCAGATTATTTTCTCCAGTTTGCCTTAGGGTTTCCTGGAATTTTTGCTACTGTACATTTATTTAAAGTAACCCTATCTGTTTAAATACATGCTGATCTTTGGTTGCTCTGAGATCAGAATCAGCCCCGAAGAATGCCTTTTGCTTGCAGTCGTTTTTGTATTGTCAGTTCTTCCTCCTCACCCCCTGCCACGCTGACCTCTGTGGTATCAGGTGACAGTAGGATAAACTGCAACATATGTGGTCCTGGGCAGAAAGCAAGTTATGATCCAAACCGATACCGAAATTGTGATCTGTTGTCAATCTCCTCAAGGAGGATGAAGCAATCTGTTTCCAAATGAAGGTAGATGTAAGATAAATTCTTTGACTGCTGTTATATTTTTCTTGGCATTAACCAGATGCTATTACTGTTTTGTGGCTTTGTCACCACCAATTATGAACTAAAATAACATCATCTGCTGCAAAGTGATCCAAAACTCCTATGCCTCTTCGCAGAGACAATGTGAATAAATAAAATCAACTCCAATGATTCATTAATCCATGTTTAATAAGACTTTGCAAAGTTATGTCACTTAGAGAGGATGTTTGGAAATAAAGGCTCAATCCTTCAGTGTCTAACCCAGATGAACTGCCTCCTTAATTTTGCTGAAACAATACATGCAGCTAAGAGTTTGCTAGAGCCCTGGAAAGTTTTTTGTTGTGCGCACTACTTAAATATTCTGTGCATTGTCATCATTACGTATCTGAAATGAAAACAAATCTTTTATAGAGAAACGTAGGACATTATGCAATAAACTGAAATTTATTTTTTAATCCTCCAACCAAGCTATTGCACAGCAAATATAATTAATTAAGATTTTTTTTTGTTGCCTGTCTCAATTTCACAATAAACATTTTTATTTGAGCAATGTGTGTATATCATGAAAACATTTCAAGGAAAAATAAATTATTCAAATGGCCCAGCTTTGTTGTAAATCATACTGCAATTTTTTTTTCTTAAATGTAATTTATATCAGTATCATTTGTTAGAACTGGTAAAATACTGAAAGCCTTTTAAAAAGGTAAAATGATTTACTTTTCTATTGTCTAGACTATATGTAAGCCATTGCTAATTAATACTGCCCTTTCTGATGGCTTTGCAACAGGCGTAACTCAAACAAACCAATTATAAATGATTTTTCAATGTAAACTTAACAGCGTAGCCTAAGGGCTTGCTCAACATAAAAATACAATTTAGAAAACATAAGTTTTAACTAAGGTCAGGATATATCAGGCGATGATGGATGTACATGTAAAAACATCTGACTGCAGAATGACAATGTTTTCTTCAAGACTAAGCAAAATGTTGGTGGCAGTGACAAGCAGAATGAAAAATAGCCTTGAATGAACTAGCCAGAAGGTTTGGGTTTGGGGTCTGGGTTGCTGGTTGGGTTTTTTTTGTTTGGGTTTTGTTTTTTTTTTTGGTGTTGTTTTGGTTTTCTTCAGAGTTTTGCAAATCAGAATTCCAGGGAGGCTCCAAACAGTATAGTCTGAGTTTTAGAACAATTTTCTACATGAGGCCTATGAGAAAGTCAGACTTTTCAACATCATCTGCTGTCTTGGGTATCAGGCAGAAATTAGGCCCCTTTCTTTCTTTTCCTAGCTGTTAGAGCAGAGCCCCTCTGCCATGGGACTGCACCGCATGTCCTCCTCTGCCTGCACACGGTGCGGCACTGACTGCTGCTGGTGACAGAGCTCACCTGGCTTTAAGTTTCCAGCTACTGAATGGAAAATGTCACGTCCCTGCGATGCAAAGCACTGATCTAGTATATCCTAATAACGTCACAGGTTTAAGCTTGTTCACCATTTTGGAGGGGTAAAGTCTGGAGAGAAGATCTCTGTTTGAATAAGTGGTGGTTGACTGCTCCATGCTGTCTTTAAGACTGTTCATCTTCATTGTCTGTCTTTCAACAGCCTGAGTGAAGCTGGCATGAGCTCGCATCATGTGCTGTATCTAATTTGGTAGAAGCAGTCACATGCCCACAGTGTGATCTGTATCAGATTTGTATGGCTGAGTCATCTGGTATCAATTCTTGTGGAGCGAAGGCTCCATAGCTTCAGATCCTCACGTTTCCAGAGCTCCCGCTCCCATCTTGTAACTCATTTATCACAGTTCTGCCATAGCCCTGCTCCTCCGCCGTGTCCCCAACTCACCTGACGCCTCTTCTGTAGCTCAGGAATGTCTTTTCCCAGACACACGTCACCTCATCCTGGACTCAGCAGTCCAGTAAGCCACACAAGCTTTGTAAATGATTCTTGAACCTCTCACACTTTGCTGTAGACAGCATGAGAAATCAGAGGTTGTTGATATGTCCCCCCTTCTCCTTTGAGAAGTCCATAACTTTGCCTTCCTTCACACATGGTGTCTCCACAGGCCTCTTGCAAAAAGGTTGGAGAAAATTATTTCTTATTGAGCCATTTCCTTCTCTTCTCAGCTGAAAACCGTTGTCCTGGTCATCCGCACGCCACCCGCTGTGACTGTGTCTGGCTCCTCCACCCACAAGACATAAGGAAAGACAGCCAAAGACATAACCATGGTTTTGCAAAATGTGGAGGTAAACCATACATTGAAGCTGGGTTACCAGGTTATCAGCCAAGCTTTGACTGAAGGTTTGTCATTTTGTTGAAGTAAAAACTAATTTTGCTGATGAAGTAAAGGCTAATCAATTTTATTTTTAATGAAAACACTGCCTTGTTCTATATTTATTAGAATTCCAAACTTATTGACCAAATAGTGTATGTATATAGTTGTTGGTGAAACCCAATGGGTGCTACTAGGAAAAACAAAGAATTACAGCTTAGTTGAATTGGAAACATTTATAACTTCTGCTATCATACTTATTTGTTCTCTCTTCTTGTGAGCAAAGTTGTTCCACTGATGTGGTCTCTCCTCTTTTTTCTTGTCATCTATAATTACGTTGAAGGGATTAATAATCATACATTTTATCCAGCATCTCGACTTGCTGACAGGGCATTGTTTAATGAGAGCACAATCAGTGTCCTGGCTCTTTGGGAGAGCCAAGGCAGCGCTTGCAGTGGAAATCATTGAAAATAAACATGTGGGAGCTTAAGCACTCTTTAATAACTCCTTCTGCTTGTTTGGTTAGCAATTTTGATGATTTTTGTCCGTCGTGCCTGGCTCTGCTGCTATAGAGGCATGGTTATTTATGGTGCCAGAGGAGGTTATGATCTCTTTATATAAACTAGGGGACAGAGATAGAATATAGTAAATTCTGAGTCATAGTAAGTGTTTTAGTTTTGCAGCTCTAAGGCCAAAACCAAACGTCCACAAACAAGAAGCATAGGGTGGATATTTTTCTCCCCAAGTTTTAAATCATTAAGAAATAACTGTTGATATCATTACTATTAACCATTAGATCAAGAATTAGCTGTTAGACTATAATAGAATCAGGATACTGATGCACCAAGTACCTAGAAAAGCTATGGATTTGTTACACTGGCATGCTTTGTCCTGTCTGTAGCTTTTATTTCTACTTAGGTATTTAGATTATATTTTCTAATGGCAAGATGATGTTACAAAATGGCACTGCCCATGTGTTGGAAACAATTACTCGATTATTTCCTTCTCAGAGGTGCCATGGGTTGATGCACTTGTATGGAGCTTGGGACCATATGTGCTTGATCTGAAACAAAGGGTTTAAGAAGGTCTCAGCTGAGTAAGATGCATACTGCTTGCAGCATTGCAGTCCTCGAGTGTTATGACTTTTGCAGTGCTCGTGAAGTTTTTTGGTGAGCACTTGGCTGCCTTTTGTCCCCCAGCGGTGTCCTGGACTGCTTGCCCTGCCAGGGAACATGGACATTTTCCGTGGGACATCTGGGAAGGGCTCAGCCTCATTGCAGCAGAAAGCACTAGCTCAAAACCCACTTTTCATGTTCTCTCCCCAAAAGGAATCTGCAAAAGCTTTGCTTTGCGGGTTGTGATGGCTGTGGCATTTCCTGCGCCATGGCTCAGCTGGGGCAGGGCAGGGAGCGAAAGTGATAATCCCCTTCGTGCCAGCATTTAGCACCTAGCTGGCAGTGAGCCCTGTGCACGCAGGGGGATTAGCGCAGGGGACAGAGGTACACTGCCTGGAAACTTTGCCATCAGTGAAGCGAAACGTCACGATAAATCAGGAGAGAGCATGAGAGTGCCTGTTGACAAGTACTCCGACAAATCCTTGGAGCTCAGCTGATGCTCAGGGTACCAATATTTGTCCTGGGTGCTGGTCCAAGGCCCTGGAGCACCAGAAGGTATCACAGAATTAGTGCTTCAATACCCAGCACCTCATTGCGTGGCTGCGGCGCAGCGACAGGCTGCTCTCAGCTCTTTCAGGGGACTTGGACTCCAGCCCCAACTCTGGCAGTGAATACACCACCTGGTGTCAACCTCCCCTTGGGTGGCATCCTCTCCTGTAAATGCATTGGTGAAGGACACTGCACAATGTTGCCCAGACCTTATTGACAAGGGAAGCAGTTTTCCCTCAGACCTTCTTCAGATAGCCAGCACATTATCAGGCAGCCTGGAACGTGCTCTGTCCTCTTGCATTATATGAGTCATTCAGATTTTTGCATAATATATTTAATTTGTAACTTATGCATGTGGTAATTTGGGAGACATTTGAGCAGGACATTTCCTTTTCTTGTTACTGCTAGTGCTTGAAATGGTGAAAATTTATTCTTTCTCAAGTGAACTACATGGGGAAGGGTAGCCAAGAGCTCAGGCTATGGGCGGTGGGAATGCGGGGGCCGGCAATATGGTCAGCAAAAGTACCTATGAATGTGGAGCACAAGGGAGGGATTTTTTTTTCCTTTTCTGCACCCGCTTTATTTTTCAATGACAAGCTGCCTTTGAAAGACAAGAGTAGTATTTTTTGAACAGACTCCCTTTTCCCTTCAAAACCTTAACATTACAGGTGGGACAGTTTAGCTGGCTGTTTTACATGCTTCCACAGGGCCTGCTGGGGAGGGGGAATGGTCTGAGGTGAGTTTTGCTCCTGCCCTCCCAGCAGGAGCAAAGGGCTCCTGCTCTCCTTACTTCCTTTGTTTTAGGGCAGTTTTTAAATATACCATTATTATAATTTCTATAATATACTTTTTATTTATTATATTATATATTTTATTTATTATCTAATTAAATGAATTAATCTACTAGCTAAAATTGTTATCTGATGTTACGTATTATATTTTCTATTATAATGTATATGACTTTGTATTTAAAATTGTTATTTCTTTGTTTTCAGATGGTTGGAAACTGCCAAAATATGAAGAAATACCAAGAAACAAATCTCTAGGGCACCCCACAGGAATCATTAGTCCATCACTGACCTCATGCTCTTTTAACAAGACTTGCTGATTCAAGGGTGGCCTAGAAGGGTTAGCGTACATGTTGCTCCTCATGCTTACGCGCGTGCGCACACACGTGCATGTGCACACACATGCAGAAGCATAATGGTGCCTGAAGTCCAGAAAGGCCAACTATGTCTGGAGGCTGGAACCAAGACCTAACCATCACCTACCCCAGCGCCACCCCTGTTGTGCAATGGTGGTTCATTACGTCAGCAGACTTTTAGTCTGCCAATACCAACCCACATCTCCTCAGGCCCTGCTGTCCTGACAACCTCTTGTCTTCCTCTCTACTTGGTCATTTGTGCTGGCTTGGTACTTTAACCCCACTTTTCGCCTGCTCCACGTCAGCGGTACTTGCACAACATCTGCTCCAAGATGCCTTGCAAGAAAATGCCCAGCAAATCGCTGTGTGGTTTGCAGAATGAATTCCCTAATGACACTCTCATTAATAGTTCTTGCTGCCAAATGCTGTGTGCTTTTACTTTCAGAACTGTCTGCATTAGTAACGAGTACCTCCACTTGGAAGTTATTTACATGAAGTATTGTGCTCATGTCACTGCCACAGACAGCAGCTCCAGACTGGGTGAGAGGGAGACCCTGCAATGAATTCACAGAGCAGCTCAGCTGCTGCGAACACTGGGATAGCCCGTCAGCAGCGCACCCCTGCCCCAGGCTGAGGCTGCGTGGCAAAGGGATTATGGCAGGGTTTCCCAGCAGCGCTATTGCTTCCTTCCCATAATCCAGGCACGTTAGGGGCTAAAGTCTTCAGGACAAAGTGCAAATTGATGTTATCAATACATTTGGGTCCAGAAGGTTTTTCATCTTTGAGGAGCTATATGTCTCTGGATGTTACGCAGGGCGGGCACGTTGGAGGGCATGATGACACTGGGCAAGACCAGCAGCAATGACCAGCAAAAGCAAATGCCAGACAACAGTTCTTTCTGCAGGACGCTTCTGCAGAGAGCTGTGAATTTCCGTACCCTTCTGGCTGCCCTGCCTGAGACAATAAATGCTTGAGTACTTCACAGCAAAGAAGTCCTGGGAAAAGCAGAACTATTTCTTGTGATAAAGACTGGCTGCACAGTTTGGGAAGATGAGCTTGTCAGAGATGCTGCTGCACTCAGGCTGAACCTGTGGGAAGTGTGCCTGCTCCTAATAAATGTTGTGTGTATTTATGTGGCAGTCATTGTGCTTTGCAAGGAGGGAGTCACAGAAATAATTAGTTAAGAGCGTGAGGTTTTTGGCACAGATTCCCTTTCTCAAGTAGCTGTGATGTTCATATATAAGAAAAATTGATTTGGCATCTAGACAGGATTTCAGCACGCTCATGGTTATGGAAATCAGCTATGGGCATGGAGGAAATCTGTATATTGATTCATAAACTGACTTGATGACTTGTTCATGCTGTAATATTTTCATGGGCTTTTACCCAAAATAAAAATGTCAGTAGGTACCACTTGACTGTGCTACAGCACCATCTAAAATGGTGGGAAGAATGCAGGGAAGAAAAGGGATTTCCTATTAGACAGAAGCCTTTACTGCCTGTGCTAATTAATTTTTTTCCACAGAGTTTTTTTGTCATGCCCTTGCTTATTGCTTTAAAATGTGCACCTATATGACACCCAGAGAAAAATCGTTTCCTATGAAAGACCCCCAGTTTCATGGATAGTTTTTCTTTTGCAAGAGCTCAGGAAAGCCAGTCTGCCTTCTACTCACACAACCATGTGCCAATACTGCTAGAACTGCCATGACAGCGTGTATGTAATAGTATGAGAATAGCTTTAATTCGGTATCATGTAGTAGGGCAAAAGCCAGCAGGACTTGCTGACTCTTTTTTTGGTCAGACTGGTTAGGGTGTGTTTAGTCAGCATCAGCATCGAACCAAGACTGCCTTGCGAAAAACGCCTACTAACACAATGACTCCTCACGAACATGTTTCTCTGCAGGTTTAAAATCTTAACCCCTAAATAATACCTCCACCTGCCCTGTGGTTTTCTTTGGAAACCTTCCAGCACTGACCAGTCTTGACCCTATTTGACTTAAGGTATGTGGGCTCAAAATGGAGGCATTATGGCTGCTGGCCATTATTAAAATGAACGGAAACTATGTCATGTATAATTTCATCTAAGATCCAGTGTGATAACAATGTGCGACCAAATACTGATCTCATTTGCAACAGTATGCTTCCATTGTGAATTCAGAAGAAATCAATGGGTGTAATGTAAGATGAGTCACAACGCAAACACTGTGCCATAGCAGAGCAGAATTTTCTCCATAAATAATATCTCCTTTGGCAAGACACAAGAAAAAAAAGCCTGAAAATCTATACTGTATTGAACTGCACAGTTCAGGAAAGAGGCCTTATACATAACAGTACATTTTTGAATGCGTAGGTTGTTCCTTGTGGACTAAATTTTCCCTTAAGACAGTTGGTTACTCATTTTCACAAAATTTCTGCAAGTCTTTTCCATGATTGGGCTGTAGGATTAAAAGATCTCTGGGACCTTGTTTGAAACTACGGTGTTTGGACACCGCCATACATACTGAAAGCGCCCACGGAGAAAACAGGGAGATGTCTCATGATGTCTCAAGGTGGACTGCTAGAAACATGGAGAAATTTTCATATCATCGGGAAGAGACAAGAAGGCCATTTTGTCGTTTGGTGGTTGGCTTCTTGCTGCTTATTAAATAGTGTGCCAAACTTGTGTCTAACGAGTGATTTAAATGTAGTTTGAAGGCAGCTTTTGTTTCCTTGAACTGCTATGTTAAGAAAGATCCCTTAAAATTAATTGACTGATGAACTGTATAATTGATGCTGTCTATGTAGTGTGCACCAGCCAAAACTGATAGGTAGCGAGAGCACTGGTATCTTGGTAGAGGCTGCTCTAAACCCTTCAGAGAACCTCTGCTTGCCCTCTCTTTATGCTCTTGGGTAGGAGAGGGCATGTTTAGTTTTCTGCTTACTCTATTCCCTTTTGTACTTGTTCATTTGCTAGGTGCATAAAGGAGAGGAGGTCACTTGTGCACATGGGATAAAGAGGTATTATGAATTCTAAAGTGTTTGCTTTATTGGGAAAAGCACAGCGAGCAGGAGAGCACAGGAACATAATGTGTGAATTTTTAATGAATGCTGTGCCAAGTGTTTGTGCATTTTTTTTTTTTCTACCTGTAGCAGCTTTATTCATTTGGGAGAGTACTGCATACAAGATATTCTTTAGTAGTATGCTGGCTGCTGTTTAGTTTTAATAAATTAAATCCTTTATATCAATGTAATATTCTTTAGACAAGCACTTCCAAGACAGATTAGAAATGAACTTAAGGGGATTAAAAGCTTCTCTTGCTAAAAACAATGTTTCAGATGGGAAATCCACTTATTTATGTCACTTTCAGTGGACTACATTTGTCTTTAATATGTTGCTACTGCTAAGGAAAGCAGTGCTTTGCCCATGACTGCAGCCTTTCTGCTCTGCTTTACATACACAGCGATGTTTATTTTCTTCAGTACCGTAAGTTGCTTTGGGAAAGATTGATGGCTTCCCATGAAACTGTGAGCAATCATTTTCTTTCTTATTTAGAGAAAACAAAAGATTTAATGGATCTGGCATTCTAAACAGCGTCAGTCTCTTTGTAAAATAGGAAACTGCTCGAATGGAAGTTATAAGCAGAGAGAAAAATCCGCTTTGATTTTCCCCTCACTGCGTTGTAGCAGGCTGAAAACATCAATTGGAAGGTTCTCGTTATCTGTGAAATCCTGGACATCTTGGGAGCAGCCTGGTCTAGCTGGTGTCAGCTCAGGTCTGTGCAGCAGACTGAGGGGAGGCACTAGTTCACAAGCTGTTTCCTCTAACTCATAGTTACCTGTTTCTATATTAAACATATGTCCTAGTACCTGGTTCGATGGTATGTCAATCCCAGTGGTAGGGTCTCTGGAACCAACCCAAAATCTCATGAACACACCATACAGAAGTCTGATTTGGTATACTACCACTGCAGGTATAAAAAATGTTGTTGGGCAGTCTGTATGTAAGATCAGATGCTGTCTGTCCATGCTGCACTAGCTGTCTACTGCTCCATCAGTAGACATCCAGCCAGCATAAACCGAGTGCTTTGGTCAACCCAGCAAAGCCACAGCCATGCCCCTCTCTAGAGGCTCATCACATCTGTCCTGCTGGACATCTGGTCAGGCACGAATGGCTATGAACATTAACAGGATGCCTTTCAGTCCTAGACTATGCTAGGAGCTTCTCATTAACCGCCAACCAAGTCACATGATACCGACCTGGAAATAGCTTGCTGCCCCCTGATGCTCTCACACTGTGAAATTTCAACAGGGCAGGATCCACCCCTGTGGAATAAATGAGGAGGATCTCATGGGGGATGAACAACTAGAAAGTTGAATATTCTGACTATTCAGACAATTTTAAGACCTTATTTCAGCCCTTAAGAAACAATCCAGCACACTAACTTTACTAGCATCCTTGTTTGGCAACCTGAACTTTCAGTTCATCTTCTGGACTACAAAAATGCACAGTTTTGGAGTTTACTCCCCACAGTTATTGAATGTAGTGAGGTCAGAGAAGGTACTAGGACATGGCTGATCTCCCAAAAGGGTGAAAGAAGGAATACCTCCTCTTGAGGCTCCTCACAAAGCATCCAGGAAGGGAAGGAGACTGAGGACCTTTTGAGGACAATTTGTTTTTACCTTTTCTTAAGTGAGTTAAAAGTCTTTGGTCTACAGTGAGGACAGAAGGAATGATCAGAGTAAAATGAAAACTAGAAGAAATATGAGAAATTAATGTTTTAATTGGAACAAGGCCTTTCAGTCTCTTTATTGTTGCATGTGAGACCATGAAACTACAGTGCTTGCTCCTTACATGACAGCACCAAGAGCTCAGCTATAGTTTGCGGATCTGTTATTATTCAGTTGAATTGCAGATAACTTGGGCAGAGGGAGAGGTTCAAACCCACAGCACATAAAGTTTGTCTTGGT
Organism: Balaeniceps rex; assembly: GCA_013401315.1. NCBI lineage: Eukaryota > Metazoa > Chordata > Aves > Pelecaniformes > Balaenicipitidae > Balaeniceps > Balaeniceps rex. Next base: position 47,097 of record VYZW01058631.1, on the reverse strand, counting down.
AACTCTGTCCCTGACACAGTGCTGGATTTTGTTATTTTAGGCACACCTACCCCCATCATTACTTACAACAGTTTCAGAATAATTTCTATTCCATCATGTTTCATTATATAGTAAAGTATTATTTATTTAAAAGGTTTCCAAAGTAATATATTTGCCAGTACCTGGTTAAAACAAGATCATTTCCCTTAATGCTTTCAGGCCATTGATACTTTAGGATCCGCTGTCCAGTTTCGGTCAGTCTTCAAACACTGTTAGTGTCCCCTTTCCATGCCCAGAAACTGATGCTCAGATTGAATCGTAGTGCCTCTGATCAAGCAAGGGATACATTTTCAAAGCAAAGCTCAAGGATGCTCCACTGGTATTCAAAAGGCCCCTACAGTGAGGTTTTATATTAACCTTGTATTCCTAGGATTGTATGAGAATAGGCTGCTAAGCAGAAATTAAACCACCATCTTTATTTTTAATTATTTTGTTCTGTTTTGTTTTCTGAAGCCAAATTTCACTCCTTTCCCCAAAACCACATTTTTTGCTACTCATAGCATTTATCAGACATCTAAATCCTTATATATTGCACATGATAACAGGAGCTGAAGGAAATTTCACCACTAGTTTTAGAGTGGAGAGGATAGATTCATTTTCTGCACAATAATGATGGGCTCTTCTGTCAGTGTAGCCACTACGTGTGCACTGGTCATAACGCCTGGGGATAAAACTTACATACATTGATACACGGCTTATCTGAAAAAGAAAAAAACTTATCATTCAAGAAAAAAATACGTAATTAGGATCAGGGCTGGAATTTCACTGGGAAATGTGGTGTAAAAATGCTTCTCATTTTAAATTAAGCTTTCAATGGCAAGTGCTTGGCTTTCAGCAACTCCTCTGAAACTCTTTTAATTGAAGTTCTATGAAAATCTGGGGAGTTCAGCTCAAGTTCACCTCCCAAACCCATCCTGATTTCATTAAAGATCTGATCTTTCTTTATTTGCCAGTAAAATATATATGTGTGTGTGTGTGTGTATAAATCAGTATCTGCTGTATAACTGTTTTTTTCTTTTTTAAAGGAACAGTTTCCCTTTTCTTTATGAAGGATGAATTCTGCTCTGTGCATGCAATGAGAGATAGAAGGAACAATCCATGGGCAATCCTTCCTGCTTCCCCCAGGTTGGGATTTGGAGCACTGGACACACTTATTGCCTCCCCCCATCTAACTTGTGTTCTGCATTAGTTGTGGCAATTTCATGATCAACTCTTCGTGGCCTGGTTAAGGACAGCATAGGCTCAGGCCAGTTTCCTTAGCACTGGTGTTAATGCAGTGGAAATACTGTGAGCCGCATGAGCCGAGAACTGAGCTTGCCTTGGTCAAGCTTAGGGTATTTCCATGTTATTTGCATGTCACTATTTTCCGTTCCTGTCTCTAATATCCAATAAAGGTCTTGATTATTCAGAAGGAAGGGTCTTGCTCAGGGCTTGTATCTGGACAGTGATTTTATAATTTTTTTTCTTTTAACCCTTCAGTTTCATTCCTTGTCCAGCTGCAGTGGCCAGATATGCTTGTAACGGCACCAAGGGGCTGAGACTATTTATACCAAGAAATATTATCTCTTTGCTAAACCAGGCAAATATTAAGACATGTCTTAAAAATTATATCCATATAGCAGAGGTTTTCAACTCGGCTAGAGCGGACTCCTTTCAAAACAGTGAATTTGGAGACATTCATTTTGCCCCATCTGGGCAGAAACCACTGTTCCCATTTCCTTCAAAATAAGCTCTGTTGTGTAGATTCCCATGGGACCAAGACGAAGGATTCCCAGGAATTGCTGGCGTTCCCGTTTTTATTTTGTGCGAGACTCCAGATGAAAATGTGTTGAAAACGGCGTAAATCCTGAGTTCCCCAAGGCAGAGAATTGTGGTATACTTGAGTCCTGTATCAGTCCACTGTCTAGCAGCGTGCCAATGACTCTTCTATTAGTTATCATTTGGGTACCCATTTTTCAGTTTTGTCCCACTCCTGGAGTAATAATTGATGCCAGGTTCTTTTATTTTATTCTTTTATTTTATTCTTTTATTTTATTCTATTACTATTGCAACTACTACCTGTTCCACGATGCTCCTCGCAAGCCCTGCACGTAGCTATCTGCAGTTTTAGTGAATCAGATCTCAGTGTTCCTGATCCGGGTCCAGCTGGAACTACACATCTTTGTTTCATGTATTTAATATACTCAAAATGCACTAAATGACAGTTTATAATATCATTATCAACAGTTAAAGACATTATAACTTCAAGAAATGAAAAGAAAGTGCAGCCATATGTGGAAATGCTTTATTTTGTGCACTTTTAACCCTCACAATAGTTCAGCTGCAAAAATGGGGACAGCAACGAGAGGCAGGGAGAAAATTGTATGTCTGCAAAATAATTTTTCAGCTTTCCCTCCACTGCTGTCATGAAAGAGCACTGTGCTATTTGGATGGTAAATAACAACTGAGGACTAATTTATTTTTCTTCATAAAATTATTCCTTGAATTGGATTCAAATGTGTTCCTTATTACATGGTTTGATAATTCAGTGATGCTTTCCCCCCATAACATACGAGCTGATTTAAACCTTCACTCCAAACAGCCTCGGGCTTATTAAGAACAGTGTGGACTGAGTATGGATTAGGTTTAAAAGTAATAAAAAAGTAGACCTGTTGGTTAGGTGAAAAATTCACTATCAGATTCCTGAGTGCAGCTTTCTTTTCATGTGCAAACTGCATTAAATGAGGCATTTAATTCAACAAATCCATAGTTCTGATCCACCAGAAATAGAGACTGGGTTAGTTCAATTTGTAACAAACGATCTCCATATGATCAAAGTCCTGAGAGCTGATTCCAACATACTGCTTAAATTAGTCTAACACCGAAGTGTTTGGCTCTGGGACAATATTTGGAATGTCTTACCAGAAGAAAAATTCCTCTGCACACATGGTTCCAATATCTGGGAATGCCAACCTTGCTTTTTAATGGGCTGACAGGGAGCCTCCGTGCTAACTTTCTGACTCCAAAAAGTTCTTGTGCTGTCACCCGCAAACCAGCTTGGATAATTTTTCCTTGGCTTCCTTATTAAAGCCTGAATGAAGGGATTGTGTGGCTTTCTTAATGTCACTTGGTCTGCTTGCCATAAATTCAAGCACTCATGATGAAAGCTCCACTTATATTTTGCTGGGAAATGGAATCAAGGAGAATGCACCCTCATTCACAATAAATAACTAAAGTTGAGTTATTAAGTGTATTTCATATACCGGTGCCTTATTACATCAGCAGTTTAGATAATGGTTTCTTAAAAATACTCCCCTACTGAAATCTATGAAGAGCGGGTTGCACATAGGCGTCACTATGCATGAAAACCAAAACAGCCGGCTAGAGCAATAACTTAGGACTGTATTAACAAATATCAAATATTTACATTTTTACATGCTGCTGTCTGTTTAGATTAAGCAGCCATAGCAATAACAGCAGTCAGCAGCGAGGGCCGTATTTGCTCGAGCCCTGCCAGGGAATTCTCAGCTGGGATTGTTTGTTTGCTTTGTGCAATGAAGACTCGAGCTGTTTACATTGTAGCTCCAGTTTTAGAGAGTGCTAATTACACTTTACTGCTGAACCCCTCTATTTCTCAGAATCTGCTGTCCTGCAAAAATACTTCACATCAGTCTTGGGGAAAGCAATCTGACCCGCGGCAGGCAACAAAGGGTGCCCCAGTGCTCTATAACTTTTTTTTTTTTTAATGTGGCAAGTGGCGCTAAATGGAAGTTCATGCCTTTAACTTTGCTAGCTTTTTTTTTTTTGAAAGAACAGACATTTTCGAAGTCCTTGGCTGAATTTCCTCTCGCCTTTTTACTGCTTTTTATGGAACTTCTTAATGTGAAACTGGTTGATATAATTCAGCTAGAGGGGTGCGTAGTAGCTTTCTGTCTATTTACATACATTAAACATGTGTATCATTCTTCACATTTTTCCACCATTATTATATGTGCAGTGGGATGTAATAAATTGACACTCACCCAGGAACAGACAGAGCTGACAGTGAGTAAATGCCCTGATTAGCATGTTATTGTTATAACTTTGCAGTTCCTTCCTGATTAGTTAAAATATATGTTGTATGGCTACGAGATTATTTTTAAATCTGTGCTAAGCATTGCTCAACACTTTATAACAGCCAGAATGGGAGAAGGAGGCAGGATGAAGGATGAAAAGTTGGCACTCAGAAATTCAGCAAAACCAGTTTTCATGGTAACTATTCTGAACAGGTGGCTAAGTAAGCCAATTAAACAGACTTTAAGAACAAATTATGATAGCAATCCATTGTCTGGGATCATTGAAACGCACTGTGTGGAATCTGTTCCCCAGAGCTGCCTGAATAATGAAAATTTATTTTTGTATAATTTTATTGTTTTCCTATCTTCATTAAATGTTCATAGGTTCTCACTCTCTTTTTTTTTTTCTTAGGGGTGGATGGAGGGGAAAGGAGAGAGAGCTTTTTCCAGGATTTTTTAAAAAGGGTGTGATCTGATTAAAAAAAATAAATTATTAACGTGTAAGAACATCTTTTCCTTCAAACAAAACAAGAGTTTACTAATGAAATTTTACCACTATTTTAGAAAAAGAATTTTTTTATTATAAGTTGAAAACCTTCAATAACTTCATAGACATGAATGAACAAAAGCTCAAAGTCATTCCGAGAGAAATATTTTGATCAAAAAAGTGCCTGGCAAAGGCCAGTAAAGAAAGTGTGAAATATGAGAGGAACCAATTATAGCCCTTTTAGCTTCAGCAGAGGGCTCCAGAGATGTAAGGACTTCTCTCCAGTTTTGGGAAAAGACTATCCGAGGGTGGGGAGGACAATGCTCCAAGCGGTCTGCTTGAGCTGATTCAGCTCTCTCGTCATCAAATCTTTCATTTCACTGGCATAGCTTTAAAGTTAACACAGGTCCTGACAACTTTTGGGCTGTAACTAGTAGTCTCCAATACAGACCATCTCCTCTGCATGGTCTTGCTGGCATTGATTAAAAAAACACACTGAAGACTGACAATCATCACTATATATATATTAAGCTGAGGGCAATAGTAAATTTCTGCTTTTTGTTTCTTTTTCTTTTTAGATCTGGGACAGAAAAGAGTTCTCTGGAATGATTTCAAGCCATTGTAAAGCAACAGCTCTGAGTTGCCATGTAGGGCTGCATTTGAACCGCTGACCTAGGAACAAAATAAATTATGTGTAGGCTGAGGTATGGAGATGGTGAGTGACAGAAGAATAGCACTCAGAAATGGTTTTCAAGAGATTCTGTATTCATTTAAGTAATGTAACTGTTTAGCCAATTTATTCATTTGACAAGTTCCTTTTTAACCATCCTAATTCACCATTTAGCCTAAGATGGCCTTCATTAGTTTATTAGATATTCATCGGAAGAGATTTTAGCATAAATACAGTTCCAGAGAGGATTACCGCCCAGGGAATCTATTCTTTTAACCTACTTATTCGGCTATCGAGTATTTGTTGAAATGGACTTGTATTTGCTTAGTCTCCTAATGAAATCTAGAAAAGCTTTTCTACAAAGGGAATATTGTTTTGTCAAAATTAGCTTACTTAAATCGTTTTCAAAGCCATCTGAGAACAAAGATTTCAAAGCTACAGCTCCAGCCCAATATTTACTTCTTACACTGTACAGTAGTTTAGACTTGCCAGAAAAAGTGCACTTGCTTTTTTGTTTTGTTTTGTTTAAATGTCTCTGCTTCTAGTTGTGAGATATATATGTCATTTCTAGGGGTATGGAACTAATTGAGGAATATGTCCTGCCCTTGTTGAGGTGAACAGGGCAGATAAATAAAAACTCCATTGGACATAAATCTCCTCCACTAACATCAAAGAAACAGGATCCTGCTAAGTGTATTTGTATAATGCAGTAATTTATGCAAAAAGCAGCTTTTGTCAGCAATGCAACAAAGCAGCTTTGATAAATGTCCCCTAATTTATTGTCATGTATCTCAAATCAAAGTAAAACATTTACAGCCTGCATACTGAAGGAACCCAGGCCCAGGGTACTTAAAGGGTTTCTTTCCCTTTCCATCTCCCCCCTTTTTTTTTAAAAAAGTATAAAAAGCTAAGTTGAGCAAAAGGTTAAAAAGGATCTGTTTTGAATACTAAGTACTTTATACAAATTATGGGAAAAAATAATAATGAGGCTGCTTAAAGAATGACAGAAAAGCCTGTACAAATTCAGATTAAAAAATCCGCTTAGCTTTTCTCTTATGGGTGGTGTTTGATGAATCATAATGTGCACACTAATTGTGTTTTTACAGGGACAATTCCAGTTTCTCAGGTTTTGAAGGAATAAATCCGTGACTGTAGACAGTGGCTGTTTGGAGTCAGTGCTTCTCTTCTCGTCTCGCTTATGGATTCTTCCGAGCAGCCATCTTTCATATGCATGGCACATTTTGGAACTCAGATCAAGTGTGAGTTGTTGGGGGGAACTATTATTGCTGACTTCAGGCAGGAAAATCACACCCTAGAAGAGGAGAAGGCCAGTAGTGCCACGAGGTCCATCCCCACCGAAGGGCTGATGGTACTTCTGTGGCACAGAAAGGTGTTGACTTGTCTCCCTACTTCTTGGGAGAATTATTAGACCTACTGCTTTGACATAGTCAAGCAGACTGCTTGGCCTTGCACCATCTTGCATTGCACACAAATTGTATGAAGGACCATTTTCTAATTAAAGGATATCATGAATGGCTGTGGCTGATAAGGCACAGTCTGAAACGGGCTCGACATGTCTGTTGGTGGTGTTAGCAGTAAGCCCTGGCATGGGCGAGCATGTGGGAGCCGCCATGTCCGCGGCCTGTGGTTCAGTCCTGTCTTCCATTAGGAGGTCCCCCCAGGAGTGCTTCTCCAGCTGGACGCTCTGCCTCCAGCTGAGCACTGAGGTTTGCAGGGCTCTCTCTGCTGAGAAAAGAGAAAAATCAGCTGCAAAGGTGCTCCTCACACCCGCAGGGCTGCTGCTGAGGTTGCAGGAGATAGACAAGGGAAGGCCTGAAATCAGCTCGCTGGAGGGAGACCATCTAATGCCTATCAATCAGATGATTAAATTAAAACTACGTGGGCTTTTCAGTCACCCACAATGTCTTTCAGTTAAAAAGACCAACAGTGATAAGGCTCCTCCTCAAGCCCCTTTGATATTTGGGGGGAGCAATAAATTAAGTTCTGTTTCAGCAGAGATCTAGCGCGGTTCCACATGTCAGTTTGCTTCAGAAGTAGACAGCATTTCTATGTTTTTTATTTAGAAAGCTCTGTTTATAATAAAACAAACATACAGCTTCAGGAGTATAATATCCTTTGAGTGGAGTTGTTTCAAAGTGTTTTACAACCCATCTGGTAGACTGACTCTAACCATTAGGCATGTTCTTGGAGAAAATGCCTTATTCACACAGATAGTAGTATGGTTCTGGTATTGCAAACCAGAAGAATGAAACTTTGCAAAGCCAGGCCTGCTGCACCATAAAAAGGAGACATGGAGTTCACTGAGAAAGTGAAAAGGAGCAGTTGTTAAAAAAAAAAAAAGAGTTTTATTTTCTTTGTATAAAAGTTCTGAGTGCTGGGAACAGAGTCTGCTTCTCCCAGCACCAGCTTGCCTCTTGAAAGAGCGTAAGTCATCGGTACTATGGAGCAATTCACTGTAATTTCTTATGCATGTCTGTCTTTGTTGCTGTGGTCATTAAGGCACATTAAGATTATAAGTTAATATTAATAATTTAAGTTAATATAATTACTAGGTTTATAATTAAAATTTTGTAGAAGTATTCTGCAGCTACAGTCAATGAAATGAGAGTTGTTCATGTTAAAAGCATCAAAAATATGCTTAGCAAAGCTAATTGTAAGTATTATAAAGGTACCATTTGAATCACGGTAAAACCCAGAGGCCTTTGTCAGGTGTAAGGCTCAAGGGATAGTCTCCAGGAACAGGCGGTTTTAAAAAAAAAAAAAGACCAAAAGAAAACCCCAAAACACACAGCTAGCCCCATGCAAGACTGCGCCATGATCGCAGGGTCAAGCAGAATGCGGTATAACAGTGCCAGGACTGCAACAACAGCAGAAGAGAGGAGGTCAGAAGGGAATAGAAGAAGAGCTGGCTCACGTGTCTGTAACACACACATATAAATACATGCATATGTATGTTCAAGTATATGATGTATATGCATATATGTATGCATAGTAAATCATGTGCGTATAGACACATAATGCATATACACAGACACACACCCCTATGTATACGTGCTATATGGACATTATGTGTATATATATATGTAAGTATACACATATATACACACATATAACATTTGTAGCTATTTAGCACATCTACTAAGATTAAATTATAAAACATAGGCAGCCCAAGTGGCTGGCTGCCTTGCTGGGTGCCAGCCTGTGCACTGGTAGGAAGGGAGCCGTGCTTGCAGTGGGGTTTGGCGAGGGAGGGAGCAGAGGCCAGTGGGTGCTGGGGGTAGAGTTGTGGCCACACTGGAGGAACCCACAAATGGAGGACAAAACCATTGCAGTTTGTCCCAAGAGGAACGGTGATGAGAGAAAGATTTCATTGAAGTACGACCAGTGGCAAAAGAGGCAGCCGAACTGTGCCATGTTGGGTTGTGGGGACCACTAAGTTCATTTAGCCTGACCTGTTGGGAAAATGAGTCCCAGCCTGTACTGTTGCAGCTTTCAAAACTTCCATCCAACCACCTTGACAATTTGGCCTCCTAACTGCAGCATACCATGGCTCTCCGCCTGCAGTGTGGAACATCGTCTATTGCTGGACACTGAAATTCCAGCGCTGAGATGCTGGCCTGTGTGCAGGCAGTGATGGCTGAGCTGCAAGCCAGTGGGCATCACCGTGCCCTGCTGCCCTGCGTGCAGGAAAGGGGCACACCTCAACCGCCCCGCCGGGCAAGCCAAACAAAACCCTGTGCTTCATGTGACCTATCGCATTTCAGCTACTGCTAATTAATCTAACGCGTGAAAAATGATGTAAACCAATGCTTGACAAACGTATATAAACAGCAAAAGGTTTTGAGGGATGTTATCTAAATGATGATGTTCTGTGCGCAGAAGGAGACTAAGCACAAGGAGCAAACCATTACATGAGATCTTTTTGTTCGATTTTATAAAAAGAAACAAAAATGAGAACAACACGCTTGGAGATCATTAAAAAACCCTTGGCCATTTTAACTTCCAAACACTCAGAAAAGGAAGAGGTTGCTCCCCACCCATCAGTTGCAGGTGACGTGGTGGAGGGACCTCAGTGCTGCCATGCAGCTGCCGGCACGGCCATGCCATCACTTCAGAGCCTCACGTGACACAAAGAACACCACTGGCATTACACATGGGGTTAAAACACGTCAGCTCCTAATGCTCCAAGGGGCTTGTCGCAAGTTGAAGTTCTATCCCCAGGTGTTGAACCTGGGCTGCAAGACCCCAAAGGGCACAGGCAGCATTGGCCACCACAGCCAGTGTGGGGAGATGGATGGTGAGAACTGGTGGGGTCCCACCATATAAATGGCTGGGGGGGATGGCTAAAGCAGGTCAAGGCAAACGTTAAAGTTCACACACCATAGGTGTGTGACTTCCATCACCTCAGCTTCATTGCGCAGCTCTTCCTTCTCAGCAGGAAACAGAAACACAAGTAGGATGTGTGAACATAAAGAGTAAGTTGAGATATGTCCCTATAAAAGAGCCGAGAGGTATGGTGTGACCCAGCACCCAATTTATCAGCATCTGGCAATTTAGCTGATCACCTCACACGTCTCATCATCCGTGATGTAATGTAAGCTGCTCAGCTCATGCTCTGCGCATGCAAACCCATCAGCCTCCAGTGAGCTTTCCAAAGAAGATCTGATGGGGCTGTTTGGTTATAAAATCTGGCCAGGATTCATGTAGACTAGTGAGGTCAGAGGAAAGCCCTTAAAATTAAATTTAAAATGAAAATTAAATTAGTTAGAGAGAATGCTTACATGCAAAAGAGACATGGTCAGCAGAGCTCTTTAGCAGGTATTTCACACTAAAAATACAGTCTTCTACAGATACCAGTGAATGACTGCTGACGTGCTGGTGTGCTCCCCTGACGTGGAGTCAAGTGGTGGCCAATGCTTGGAGTTCTGCAGCAAAGGGGACTTACACCCTCTTGTCAATAGATGCTGCCTCTTGCTTTCAATATATGCTTTTTCTTCTTGCTTGTTGCAGCAATGAACTTTCCATCTCTGAGCAGAGCACCTGGTCGCTGCAACTCTCTGTAACCCTGCCAAGAGCCCCCAGCCACAGCCGCGTCCTGCCCCAAGCGCTGGAGATGTGCTGGTGTGTGCCAGTTTGTGCTTCATCTTCATGAGGGGGTGACGCTGGTGTGCCGTCAGAAGCTTTTATAGTTTGAATTTTGAATGGCAAAAGGGGTCAAACACTGCGATCTCGGGAAAGAACACTTGCAGAACTTTTTGAGTAAGTGAAAGCATGAAACCTTCCCCTGTTCTGTGTTTTCTTTTCACACCAATAAAAGCTTTCCAGACCCAGTTAGCAACCACCAACCTTCTCTTTCTTCTTAGTACGCCAAGAAAAATGCAAATTACAATTTTGCTTTCCCCATTACTTACTAACATTTCAGGCAGACAGGTGTGTTTCGCACTGTTAAATTAGCAGCAAATCTTGAAATATAAATCTGTATATTAATCAGATAAGCTGCGGGCTATCTGTTCAGAAGGAAAATCCACCCAACGTGTGCTGTTCAGCGGTGGTGCAGCATGCAGGGACATTTGGGTAAGAGGAGGGGCAGCGAGCACTGCAGGCGGGCAGCTGCCTGCACCCTGCGTGTACCAGCCTCCCTCCAGCCGCAGCTCTGCAGCCTGGACAGGGCCACTTAAAATAATGTTAGTGCTTTGTATTGACTCGAGCTTGTGATGAAATTTTATCCCAATACTTTTAAAGCAGAGACAGCTGTGAGTAGCTGTTAAATAGACACAAACAAGAGCTTGGTCCAAAATATGCATGTTCAACATAGTGCTTTATATATAAGTTGTGCTATGAGACCACAAAAATGAAGAAACCAAAACATATTAATTATTTGAAATAGAAACACTCTCTTTTTAAAGGCAGGCACCCTTTCTAGATGTCTTATTTAAGTGTCACATTGATTTTTTAAATCTCTGAAGCCCCTTTATCTCAGTGTACTTATTTTATGAGAGTTACATTTTGACACATGGTTTTGGTTTATTATGTAATGCTTCAATAAGTAAATGCAAATTACCAATAATGGCCTTTTTAATTTGAAACATAACTTGACCAAAATCAAACTTTTCAAGCAAATAAATGGAAAGAGATTTTTTTTTTTAAAGTTTGTCTTATTTCACAAATTAGTTTCAGTGCCTCTCACACACACACACACACATTTCAAAGACGTTCACATTTAATGTGAGTAGGACAAATAAAAAATAAAACCCAAAATCAACCCCCCCCCCCAATCTTGGAATGTGTCATGAAAACCACATGGATTTAAAATTCTTGTTCTTATACAGAAAATTGCATTAACAGATTTTGACCTCGAGACTAAGCCAAGCTACATGTGTTAAAGGCCCAGCATCTCCGCTCTGATCCATAGGACTGTTCCTGCATACTGACTAAATAAATGCAGCCTACTGATGTAATAGCATCCTGCATATGTCTCATATTAATGGTATTTTCCTAATAGTAATAGCATTAAAAGCCTGCCTACTTTGCTGTTGAGTTACCCTATTTAGGATAATTTGCCCAGAAAGACTATCCTTGAGCATGTGAACAAGCATATCATTTTATAACACTTAACTTAAAATATCAAAATCAAAGCAAGCTGACAGTTTGATTCCAGAACTGGTATTTTTCCATTAAAAAAAAAAAAATCTGTTGTGTTTCTTGAATAATTTATTATCTGGATTTTTGTTGTATTTTCCACATGGAATTGATGAAGAAAAAATATTTTTTTTTCTGAAGAAAGTTTGGAAGAGCAAAAATTCACACATGGAAAACAAATGAGTATCGGGAAACGCTCCTCGTAGCTAATGGATACTTGGTATGTCTCCAGAATTCACACAGATCCTTAAAATCAAGTAAATTATGCCCGCAGTGATAGCTCCCTTTCGCTGGAGTCCCACAACAACCACCAAATGGCGGAGCGGAGCCGAACTGCCAAATTTCATTTTTCACCTCCCGATTCCTTTCAATTAAGTAGATTCGTTTTCTGCAGAAGGGCCTATGCATATTTTATAGTACAGAAGGTAGGATTCAGCAAACCCCCTCTCTCAGGTGCACTCACGACGCTACAGCTGCAGGCTGCGAGTGTCCGGGTGTGCGCGCGTGCCCCCGTGCCCGTCCTCGCTCCCGGCCATGCCTGCACACGTGCAGCCCCGTCCCACACACGTCGGTGCCAGGGGAGCCGGGCAGGGGCTTCTGAAGGTAGGGTTTATCCACACCGCTTTGCTGAGTCAAAAAATAAATAAATGACAGAGGTGAAAGCAATCAGACATGTGCATCTTCTTTAATGAGACCACTAAAGGAAAATGGAGAGAATATGACCTTCCAAAGGAATATTAAAAACAAAAAAAAGTGTTACTATCGTGTTCTGTTCTGTTGGTAAGAGATCACACACTTCAAATACCTTACTGAACTTGCAGGTTAAGAAACCTGCCACTCATCATGCAACAGATTAAATAACTGGTGAATTATGTGCTAGAAAAATTAGGATGGATTACACAAATATCTGTTAAGGCTATGATAAATATTTATAAACAATCTTCCTTGCAGAACATGTCTCTGTCATTCATTTCACTGCAATGAAAAACCTGGAACAATGGAACTAATGACTACATTGTTCCAAAGTTAAGTAGTATATCTAATAAGGAAAATAATCAAATGAGCCAAATTCTTTATGAACACAACAGTGAAGCAATTAAAATAAATGTGATTTTCCAGATCAAAACTTCTGGCTGTTAATTGCTATATGGCACCTATCCTAGTCATATGAGTTTCCCTTGCAGCTGTTTTTATTTCATGATACATTTTGAAATCCCAGGAGCTTAGTCCTGGGATCTGCCATACAGACAGTTAGCCTGAAAACCAGGATACTTATCAAGTGTTTATAATCTGGGTAGATGAACTCTCAAGACAGGCCTTTGAGAACAAGCACATTCTTGCAATTTGCATTTTGTTTGCAATGTGTTTCCAATGAAGATAATTTATTGATGCATACTTCTTACGCTGGAGTATGCGGGTTTGCTGCCATATGCAGGCGAGCTCAGGAAGACGAGGTGTGGGGAGCAAGGAGGTGTCCCCTGCCTCCCCAGCACTTAGGGCTAAGGTCTCTACTGCATGCACTGAGCTAACAGGCAACACGGTATGGGGCCTGTGATGCAAATAATACAAATACAATTCAGTGTTTCTCTTATCTTCCACAGCTTCTAATGCTCTGCATCTGACAGCTTCTCTCGGGTTTTATTTTTTTGCAATTTCTGCCATTTATGGGTGTCCGAGTTCAGGAGGGCTGCTTCCTCTGCAGGGTCAGTGAGCTTATTTAACCCGCAACACATTACCCCTTGAGCTAAAACTGCACACTGGAAATCTGGCATATTCCAGCCAGTTTATTTGAAGCTGTATTTTAGTATCTGTGGGTTATTAATGAGATTAAAGAACTCAGTTACAGGGAATGGCAAATGTAGTTTGTCCAACATTAAGCAGATATTGGCATCCTTAGGTGCAACTCAGGAGTCAGTGATCTCAGCTATTGAACAAGCTAAAGCCATGAGCAATATGATATTGATTAGACAATGGGTATTGTATTTACCCACATAGTTTTATTGGGTGAGGCTCAATGCGATGTGTTTTTATTTGAGAAACTTAAGGAAGATAATTAAAAACGTTGTAAGGAGAGCCTAGCAGCCTTCGTGCTTTCTTTTTAAAGGCTACAGATGTCTTGTCTTCTTTCTTTAAAACTGCATGTGCTCCCTCTCCACCTTCCAAAAGATCAAGGGTAATAATAATAACAATAATAATACAGTATCCTGGAAATTTTCTACATGCCTCAAGAGAACTTTAATTTTTTCCAGAAACTGTTTTCTGACAACAGCCACCTCTTCTACTTTTCCTTTTACCCTGCCTGGATTGCCAGCACTGTTGTGGCTAAGTTAAAATGGTGTCTTTGAATGTGGGGCCTTTTATGTAGAAAACACTTCTCTTGCTAACCAAAACCATGTAGAGTTCAGCTATCCCTCACAGTCAGTTTTTTCCTCCGTTCTGTGCCCTCCGTACAATTCCTACTTTCCCCTTGCCATCGCCAGGCGGTACTGATGCCAGCGTTCATTTTGGCTTTTGCAGATAATATGGCATGATTAAAACTTGAGCTTTAACTCGAGTTAGTCTCAGTTAAAGCTGTGGTCCTACGAAGTGCCGGCTTGCAGGACTGCCTGCTTTGCCAGTGTGGGTTAGAGCAATTACTGTGTGAATTTTAGGCCATGCCTCTCCATGAAGATTTGTCTCACAGCATGCCCAAAGTGGCTGTGCAACACCCAGTGCCTTCCCACCTCTGGGGGATGTGGTTATGTTGGGATCCCAGGTAGCCTTAAAACCAGACTAAAACACCTTTACGGTGAAGGCCGATGTGATGCTTCAATTGTCATTCTTTATATCCTTCTGACTTCTGAATCCCAACTGGAAGAGCTCACCCACTGCTAAAGCCACGACACTCCAGGAGAAGGGGAGGCAGGGATGTAGCGAAGAAAATCTGGCTAGGCACTGGCCAGCAGCATGCCAGGGTTACAACGGACACGAACCAAGGTGGGAAACTGCTTGGGGTTTGATGAATAGGTGAACAAAAAGCCATATCTAGTGGTGTGTAACACCCCTGAAGAAGGAAAGCTATGGCATAGACGCAGAAAATAATGGGTGTTAGGGAGTGACTTTTCCCACTGCAACCACCGTTTGAAGTTGTGAGGCTGGCGATGCTTGCCAATGGCCAGCGTTGCACATGTCTGAGGGGCAGGTGGACATTTATAATCAACCCTTCTAGCTGGTGGTTAGAGTCGTGTTACCGTTTGCTAAAGGCACCGGCAGCTTCTGGAGTCACAGCCATGCAATGAAACCTGCAGCACCAGGCACTCACCTTTCAGGGAAGGGGAAGCCTCACAGGGGAGGAGAGAAACATAAAGATTTTCCAAGGTAATTTTTAAATGGTTTTATATTGAACAGTGCTCATAAACCATGAAGTCCCAAAATTACCCAGACAGAAGGAGCTGTAACTTAGGTAGCACTTTGTACTTTGCACTTCCATAATACATACATACTTTAAGTCCCTAGTACTGCAAATTGTGAGACAGTGTCCAGGCAGCAATCAAGACCTCCCTTCTCCTTGGCCCCGGCCTGCTAAAGGCAGGCCATGCGGCGAGAAGACGGTAGTCCCAGCCCTGGCAGGGATGCCAGGAAGCTCTGCAGACTGCGTGAAGCCCAGCCCAGTGCATGTGATAAAGAGGATGTCTTCTTGATTCCTCATATTGCAAACACCTCAACAAATCAGTCCAAAGCATCCCTGAAGAATATGTCCTATTTGCTTNTCCTTCCTGCCTTCCTGCCTCCCTCCTGCCTTCCTTCCTTTTCTCTGTCTTTTCACTCTTTTGTCTCTTTCCTTTTCCTCTCCTCTCCTCTCCTCTCCTCTCCTCTCCTTTTAATCCCACAGCACTATCAAGTTTGCCAGCCCCAACTTCACGTTCCTCTCTTTCATCAGAAGACTGACTCATAGCATCTTTCAATTTGGACTTGCTTTTTTTTCCTGTGGAATTCTGGCCCAAGCAACACAACACACAGGGCATCCGCCCAGACTCAACGCACAGTGAGGCATCTGCCCAGCGTGGGGGTGAAATGGGAGCCATATTTTCACCACCTTCTTTGCCCCCTGGAAGTTTACCATACTGAGACTGTTGTATGCGTGTTTAGGTGCAATAGCTCAGCATTTCCCCTCCCTCCATGGGTGGCTGCTGCTCTCTAACTCTCCAGGTTTCTGGCCACAGGGCTTTTAATTCTTTTGCTCCAGCCCAGTCCATCCCCAATGCACCGGTGCTGCTGCCAGCTCCGGTTCCCGTTTGTAAGGCAGCTTTTCGCAGCCACTGCTGCTCCCTCCACTCTTGAACCTGACGCTTTCCAGCTCCAGGCTCTGCAAGGAGAGGCACAAGGCAGGACGTGTGGAGCGCCTGGAGGGGTGGGTGAATGGCTTCTGGACCCACACTCAGAGCAGCTTCTCCATCTGCACCACGTCACGGGAATACAAAATGGCACCGAGTCCTACTTTTCCTCATTAGATGTGGGCAAACTTGGCTGGAGCACAAGTGCAAAAGCTCATCTTTCTTCAGCTGCTTGTAATTCATGCTTGAGCAAGAGCATTATTTGGGACTTAAGTCAGACTCTTCTAAGTAGGTCACAATTCTTCTTCTAGACACAAATTCCTGCCTCTGACTTCTCAGAAGCATGGATTCTCAGTCTCTCCTGATTTGTGTAACACCTCAGGTGCCCTCTTATCAGCTTTATCAACTCATCAAATGAATGCACAAAACAAACTTACTAAGTTGCTACCTGCATAGGGTTCAGACTTGGAAAAGTTCCCCTGCCTTGGGTGGCAGCCATTTCTCTGTCTGATTTTCATGGCTGATTTTTCCCATTTTAATGATGCTCCACTGTTAGCCCTGTAGCCAGGTAAAAGGATGTACCCTGCATCTCCTATGGTCATTGCGTCAATGAGAGGACAAAAGGCTGCAGAGATGGCCAGGAAACTCCAGTCCATATGGGGTTTGCCGTCTGAAACAGATGCAGTGCAGTCCACGCTATGAAATGGAATTCATTTTAGCGGTACAGAGATCAATTCCCCACACCATCACAGCATGTGTTAGACATTAGTCCCATTCTTTTGTATAGCACCATAAGGGGTTCAGACACACCCAGTGATACAATGAGGGAGATAAAAGAACTCAACGAGATATAGAATAGAGTAGAAGAGACTACAACACAATACAACACAACACAATACAAGGATGGTGTAATGCTCTTTGCTGAACAGGCAGGATATGGCTTTATGATATTTCTGCAGGATAGTTCTGATAGTCTACACCAGCTCACCATCCTGTTGTTGAAAATTATAGTGATTTGCTTGTTTCAAGCTAAAAGAAGGAAAGAGAGAAAGAGAAAAAGATAAAAAGAGAGAAAGAGAGAAGTTTTAGCCCCCTCAATGGAGGGATGAGCCTGACCTTTAAAAATACTAATGGGAAGTACAAACCAACCAACCACTGTATCTCTCACTAAAGGTGGAGACTTGCAGGTAAATATGTTTTTTTGTGAATTCATCTGGCCAGGGGAGACTATCCGTAGGGGTGGATAGCTCTCATAAGAAGACGGATATTTGGTCATTTATCTGCATCACAACCCAGAGGTTTTTTATTCCTCGATTGCCACTTTGGTGTGCAGTGGTAAAATGCTGGAGCTGGATCACAGCTTGTTTCTGTGGTCACCTCTGTATCACTGAAATGATTTGAAGTGTTATTTTACAATGGAATACAGGATGCCCACAGGCTTTTATGTCTTATTTTTGTTTCTGTGAAGTTGTTTCTCACTTCCTCTTCTGAAAAGAAACAAAATGTTAAATGTCTAATTGAATAGACTGTTGGAAAAGCCGCATAGGAAGGTTGAGCACATGAACTTCTGTGAAGCAAATGCCTTTGTTTCCAAACAGTCTAGTAATAGCAAATATTTATTGACATTTTCCTTCCACAGGGGTGTTAACAATTATAATTTGCTAGTACGTACATCATGAGTACTTTCAGATTTTGAACAGAACATCTGTTGGTCAAAGATGAAAAAAACCTTGAAAAAAATATCTATTTTTCCAGGGTTATGAATCTAACAGCATCACAAGTTATCGCTAGGAAAACATTTCAAAAGCCTGAACTTGCACTTATGGAAAAAGGAACACAGATAGAGGAAACAGATAAATATGCGTTGTGTTAGTAGGCTTTGTTTTCTGAAATGATATATTGTTCCGGAGAAGCGGTTAACAAACAAATTATTGTCTGTGTCCAATACAGCCAGATCTTTGGTTCCACCAAACAGATGTTGAGGTGAAGCAGATTAAAGCTTAATTCACAATAGAGCTGTACCACAGGAAAGGTGCCCTAAGTTTATCTATTGTTAAATAATATAATTTATCGTCTTAGAGGGCTACGGAGCAATTTCTGTTCCTTTTCTACTTTTTGAACAAAGATTTATAACATAGATAATCCCCAATTTTAGATATTTGCTGCAGGTTATATTTGAAAGAATTTCCCCAAAGACTGATAACCCCTTTTTTTCCCTTAACCACAGTCAAACCAGCGAACTAATATGATGCCTGCTTCAAATAAATGTATTTGCTGCCTCTGTGCATGATAAGTTTTCATTTAGTCTATGATCAGCTGACAGTATGCAAGTTTGCAGATACCAGTAATTGAATACAGATAACCTTGGTTGTTGACCTATGCAGAGCCATGACTCTCTAGTTTCCATTGTTTCTGTTTTTGCCAGTTGACACAAAACTGATGTGGGCTGAATTTATATATTAGCCATCCATTATAGTGGGAATTGCTTATCATTATGGATGGATATTGCAAGAAGTTTCTATTTGTTTAACCTAATAAGATGGTAAAAATGAACCTGATTGGGCCAATTCAGGATCAGATTTAACCCTTAGCAATCTGATTAATTTCTGCACGGACAGCAGGGCATGAAAAGGATGGCTGCCTTATTTCTATTTCTTACATATTAATTTTCTTTTTGTTTAAAGGGATTATTTTAT
>VYZW01058631.1:15698-23198 GCA_013401315.1 Balaeniceps rex | reverse complement strand
CTCCTGACTTCATCCCTGTCCTGTGTTAGCACAGAAGTCCACAAAATAGCCTGCACTTATTTCTTCCCAGTGCCATCGATACCAATGACCTTTTATCTGTTTATCTGTAGAGAAGGCGAGCACACAGCCACCTGTGGTCACCATGGAAACGAGATGATTTGCTGACTACATTCTTTTCCTTGATGCATGTTAAAGACTATTGGCAAGCGGAGGGACACCTGAGCCAAGGTGAGCTGATTAGAGAGTCTTGAACTAGTTGAGATAACTCTTAAATTTTAATCAGTGCACTTTCTTATTTGCTGCCAAAAATAATTTAGATGATGAATAAATGCATGTGTAGTGCATGCATGGCTGTAATTCAGCTGTGGTCACAAACTTTGCCAATAATACATGCAGCAGAAAAAATTATTTACTACCTTTAGCATGTGGTAATAAGTCTGCTTTTTTCATGCTAAAATCTGGTTTGAGCTAGGCTGAAAGGTCAGAAAAGGTATCGAAAGGAAATTAATGCTTACTGATAGGTACCGAAGCAAGGATGATCTCAGCAATGTAACATGAAATGTCACCAGAGTCACTGGGTGAACCTGATTTCCCTTTTGCTTCTTGAACTGATAGAAGCCTCTGCTATAAATTGCTAGCACAGCCATACCAAAGGACCCAAGCCGCAGGGGATGGTGCGCCTGCGCAGTGGCAGTGTGCATCAGGTGGGTGCAGGTGCATGAGGTCCAGGATGGTGGCTGGCGCAGAGAAAGGGTTATTTCAAAAGCTCTGTGTGCTCTCTCAGGGGTTATCGTGCTACATAAAATAGGCCTCTCTGAGTTAAATTTAGTGTTTCAGTATTTCCTATATTAAGGTAGTACATAACTGTGGCATGGGGTCATCCCAGAGCTCAGGGTCAGCCCAGAGCTCAGGGGCTCAACAAATAAAAGGTTAGGCCTCAGGTTTTTGGCAACAGCACATAGAAACCAACAAACCAACACCAAAAACCCCACAGCCTGGGTTTTGGTCCAGCTCTGATGCACCGGTCCATGAGAATCCCCTGTTCTGCTGTGCTATGACTGTAAATAGTCCTGGGAGTAAAGACACAGAATAGTACACAAGAGCGAAGGCAAACCAACCCATTGTCATCACTCCCTCTACACCTACTCAAAAGGAATAAATCAGAAAACAAATTTGCGATGTATCAGCCTGACAAAAACAAAAACTCTGAGCTGGGGTGTTGAATTTTTCTAGTGTAAAGTAGACACTTCACTAAAGTTTTACTAAAGTAAAACAACAAAAATTCAGTTTGCAGGTGAAGAAAATAAGTCTCCTGATCAGCTGCCTTTGGACGGAAAGGGGGACAAGGAGGAACTGGGCAAGTGTGTATAAAATAGGAAAAGATATAGAAGAGTATTTTGACTTTATTTTGAAGAGAGATTTCAGTTTTAAAATTACTTAATATTTGTAATTATCTATCAGCCTATATAGATATCTACAGATATGCACATATCATTCATATGAAAGCATCTGAACAAGCTGAACAACGCTTCTGTGCAAGGCGAGGTGAGAGGTGCCCAGGGCAGACCTGCGGGCAGCTCCGAGTGCCTCAGCCTGAAAGCCTCCCCAGAGGGGCCCAGATGGGGCTGGGGGGGACCAGTGGGGCATCACCCACTGAGGTCTCACCCTCTCCAGCTCCCCAGGCATGCTGGGCAGACTGTCTCCCTGCTAAGCGTGCATCTATGCCCCACATCCAAGAACAATGCCACAGGGGAGGATGAGGAGGAGGAGAGGTGGGGAAGAGATGTAACCTGCCCAGCCTAGAGATTAAATTTGGGGCAACCTTCAGCCCTGACCTCCTAATTCTACATCCTGTCTTCCCTTGCACCTCATTACTCATTGGGCTGTCGAGTCTGGACTCCAGCCTGCTAGACTAAGGACTGCAAGTTTATTTAAAAGGAAAAAACCAAAAACACACCAGTTTTCCTCTTTACTGGCAGCCATCAGGATGGCTCGTTCTGCAGGACCACACAGGGAGCAGAGTCAGTGGCACGCTGACAATTAACTCGCCCACATCGCAGGCTGGGAGCACTGCAGAGTTTGGAGGCTGTGGAGCATTTTTCAGTGCTAACGAGGAGCTGGGCTATCTTTTCTGAGGCGCAGTTTTATAGTGCATCGCTCTGCCCCAAACACCACAGAGCCAAGCCCTGTTCCCAGATTGCTGCCTCCTTGGCGGTGTGTAGCCCCCCAGTTCTGCAGGGGCTCTCAGGGAGAGGAGATGTTGGTGCACACCAGTGCGTGCTGCTACCTGCTGGGCTGCCCACATGCACCGTGCTGGGGGTTGTTCACCCATCACACAGTGCCTGGGGGTCCAGCCAGGATACAGGAGAGCCCCAGCTGCCTCCACGCGATGGGGCGATGCTGGCTTGAGACATCAGAGCAAGAACTGGCCACCCGGGCTGTGGCTGAAGGTCTTGGCGTGGGACGGTAGGCCCAAAGGGACACAGATGTGGTTTTACTTCTGCTTCATCTGAAGGGACAAACAGGCTCTTTTGGGGCTGTCTGGCTGCATTTCACATTCTTTTTTCCAGACTTGAGTTGATGGGTGTTGCCCAGAATCTCCTTCGGGTCAAAAATGGGGAAATTCTTAGGCATAAAATCCAGCTCAGCTGTGACCCGTGAAGGACCTCATGCTGCTGGTACTTTGTCAGGTAATCAAGTTACAAGATTTAACTGTACAAAAGTAACAGATGCAGTTTGTTTGTTTTAACTCACTGAAAATGTTTAAACCTGCAAAAGGGGCTTAGAACATTTACAGCCATCTTTAAAACTAGAATGTGTGAAAAATGACATTTTTGCAGAGAAGTACTTGAACTCATTCAAAACCTTTGCAGGCTCCATGTATGCAGGCAAATGCAGTGATGTGACTGTATGATGGATTATTTGCTGGTACATGAACATGAAACCGTAAGCATAGAAAGGCAAACATTCAGGTTTCATTTTGAAATCTTGGACATAAGTAAAATCTTTGTTCCTTACATCGTGCTCGTCCTGGACAGTGCTGCCCGGCTGGGGACAGAAGGCAGAAAGGAAGGCCTGCATCACCAACGGGTGTGCATCAGTTAATCACCGTCCTGCTGATTATATTCACATGTGCCCACAGAAATAAAGCTGCAACCCCCACAATAAAAAAACCCTCACATGCTGACTGCTAGGGCCTTTAGAAATACCTCTCTGCCTGGTCTCCTGGAGAAGGTGGAAGCACTGCATGGATGCAAGGTAAGTGTAAAGGACTATGTGGATGTATTATGTTGTTGCATTGTGACTTTGTTTAAAACTCAGACTAAGTTGCCATATCTTATTCTGTAACGGGGTAGGTGATGTGATATCACTGATGAGAAGAAAATCTTTAGCGTTTAACTATTTCTGCTTATAACTTTAACTGTGGGTAACTCCTAACCTGCACTGAGGGAGTGAGATCCTCAAGGTGTACAAACACTGAGTAAAGATTAGCATAATATGCACACAGAGACACTAGCATCTCTGTGTAAAAATGCATGTAAAAAGAGCATCTTGATGTGTGGCTGAACTTGTCTGTAAGGCTAAGGCAGATCTAGACACCTACCTCTAGTTGATATTAAACACAAAATGTAATTCTCTGTGTGCATATAAAGCAAAGTATAATTTTTCTCTAGGAAAGTTTTGTGTCTTTTTTCCCCCTTGCAAGGTTCAAACCCAGCTTGCTGACCAGCTGTACTGCTGCTACAGCTGTTCAGGCTCTTGCATGCCTTCAGGCTTTCATTCCAAGAGCACTTCTAGTGCCAGAGGGTTTTGGCAACAGTTATAATGTGAATGATTATTTCCATTGAGGAAATCATTGGTGATAACAGTGATGAGAAGGTATGCATGGTGTAAGCCACAGCTTGCTGAAGGCATTAGACCATTAGGGTATGCAAGGATAGGCTCTGTGTACTGCTAGTGAGGAAGCTGCTCTGCAAATGAAATAATGGCATGTTAGTGGGGAAGTGAAGATGCTAAACAGAGTTTAACCCTTGAGCTCCCCCCCGTGAATTAAATGTTTCCAGAAGCCTTAACAGACTTGGCCTGAGCTAGGTGTTCATTCAGCTAATGAAAACATTATACCTCCTTTGTCTACCTGATGTACTCACTAAGCATTGCAGTGAAAGGAGACGTGTTTTGGCCACTTTTGTTGCCAAGTTGCCTAATACCAATGTGGACATTATAAACTCAAGCAGTATTTAAGTTGCTGTGATCTTAAATTTTATTTTCTTGCACAGCTGCCCAAACCAGCTTACATGCTGATCTGTATCTGCTGCAGCCTGGGAATAATCTGGCCCCAGCTCCTCGGGCAAGGAAGTAAATCCTTACTGACATCAATGAACTGAAAAATTCTGAGGCCTGGCAGTGACAAAGGGAATAGTGAATGAGAGCAGTATTTCTTTATATTGATCTACTTTTCCTGCTCATCTACTAATAACATTGGCTGTTTACCCTCTGTAATAAGCTGTGATAGGTGCTTACGCTGGTACTAACTTTCTAGTTCTCCCAGTAAGTGCCAGTATGCAGGAACCAAGAAGTCCCCAAATAAAGGAGCTGGCTAGAACCACATAAAATTAAATATATTAATATTTTAAAGCTTGCAATTCAATCTCTTGTCTGACAGCTTTAGATCTTGATTTTATGCCCAAGAATTTCCCCACACAATGTTTAAAGAGCCTTCAACCCGATCTGCCAGACACAGGGGGACACATAGGAAGGGAACCCTCCTGTGACCCTATTCTGGGTTTCTGCAGCTATATGGGGAATCCAGGGAGACACCAATGCCTTTGTCTCAGCTCTGTATTCCTTACCCTTTGAAGGGACTTGGAGTTTAATCTCCTTATATTTCCACTTTTACTAGTATTTCTTGAGCTTGTATTGTGTATCATTAAGGGTAGTAGTGTGTGCCCATTTTATCCCAAAAGTAAATACTATTTCTCAATTTACCAATTTAGATTTAGTACATTTTAAAGATATGGAACTGCTTCTGAGGAGCATCTAATACAGGATGATTCCACAGCCTGAAGAAAGTGCAGAAGATGAAAAGTGGGTACAAAAAGGCTTATAAGATCAACAGTGTCGTGGAAAAAAATACTGGGAACAAGAATTTAAGAACTTGGTGCATGTTCACACAACACATAGTGAAACTGTGGAATTCAATGCCCCAGGATGTTGTGGATACCAAAAATGTACATGGCCTTAAAAAGTGATTATGCAAAGTAATGGATGGGGAGTTGGGAAAAATTTATCAAGGGCTATAGAAAGCAATCAAGCTCTGGCTCAGCTAATGAGAGCTGCTGGATAGAGAAAGCTAGGCAGCTGTGCTATGGAAGGAGCATCATCATCTAGACATCCTTTTCTGGTCTCTTTCCTAAATGTCTACTGCTGGTGGAGAAGGAACAATACCTTCCCTAGACAGGACACTTGCTCTGATCCTTGTACAGCTGTTCTCATGTACAGTGTAGGCTCAGGTTCAGGTAAAAAAAAAAGGCAATGAGAAAAGCACAGATACATACCTTATTAACAGATTCTGTGCCTACTCTTCTGACAAGGGAAGATGCATGTTTGTCCTTAGTGAGAAGCTGATGTTAAGCATACCTTGAAAGTAAACTGTATTATGCTGCTTAGCGTAAGATCCTTCTGCAGGGATCCTTACCGTTCATAATGAGCCAGTCGGTCTTCACTGCAGGAGAAACTAGTCCAACAAGTTAGAGGACGCTTTCTTTGGCACATTCTAAGCTTTAATTTCTTTCAGTTTAATACAAAACATTAAGTTCTACATCAAGACTAAATCTCTATTAAAACTTTAAGCTCTAAAGCACATCAAAATTATTTTCTAGCAAAACACAATTTTCTCAGAAGTTGAGATGTGCTGTGTGATGGACTTACCTGTGTTGGGTAATTCTGAGCCCTTCAGGGCCTACTAGTGCCAAGCACAGTACAGACATACAGTGAGATGGAGAGGCAGGCATTTGTCTGGACACCAAATTGCACTGCTTTAAGAACTGTCCCACCCCAAAGCATTCACAGGCTGCACGGGCTGACCCATGGCTGGGAATCAGGCAACTGAGGGAGCCTGAACCACCAGTGCCTCAGCATTTCTGGCTTGCCCACTGTCAGCAGTTACTGCCTGCAATCCATAAACCCCCATCCTGGCTGTTGAGGCAGCCCTGTGCCGGGTGCCCTTGCAGGCTCCATCCTCTCCTGCCAGCTCATGAGCTGTAGTGCCTTGGCCACAGGCCCCCACGCAGGTCTGGTGGAGCTGGACAGCTTGAAGTGATGATGCTTTAAATACCCTCAAGAATAATAAATGGAGCCTGCTCCTCAGACCCCACAGATGAGTGGGTGCATTCATTTAAATTAATCTTATTTAAATTATACTAATTTTAAGAGTTTTTGTAAGCTGGTCGCAGATATGCAAACTCTATGTGTAGAAGTCCATTAAACACAATAGATAGTGAAATACAGAGGCCAGCCAGCCAAAACGAGAGGTCACTACATAAAACCTACACCCCCATGCGGATATTTTACCTTTTTGCAGTTTGCTGGTGTAGTAGGAAGGTCCTATAAGAAGGTGAGGCTGCTGCTTCCTCCTTTTTCATACACATGGTAGGACCTTGGCCTAATGGATTTTAATAAGGGGAAAAAAAATTCACCTAGAGTACTTTCTCACAATGCTGAGGTCTAGATTTGAGTTAGAGAAGTACAGGAAGGCTAAAGAGACATTAAAACCTGAGGCAGAATGGGACACTGCAAAGAGCACAGGTATATGCCAAGAATAGAGCTAGCAAAGACAGACAGAATAAATCAAATGCATCCAAGATAATTTGCAAGGATAAGGCAACCAAGGAAAATGTACACATAAGTGTAAGCTGAGATTTAGGTGAATCTGAAGAAACTGCCTTAAATATATCACAGTTGTCTTTCCAGTAGTTCATTGGGTTTTTTCCCCATAGTAGTTTCTGATGTTTACTTTGGCACTTGTGGGGAAAAATGTCAATGAGAGAACTTCTGTTAGCATGCCCTGCTGTATGATGTTGAGCTATTCCAGTACCACAGCAGCTATTTTTCAACAGATTAACATTCGGATACTGGGAGAGTTCATCCAGCTCACATAAATCTGCATAGAAATTTTATTAACTTATAACTTTTCTATTTGGTGGGCCACCTACAAAATGAAAACAGATTTCTTACATTCTTGTAAGAAATAAGACACAAAACTTTAAAAAAAAATTTCTATAAAAATATATACCTTTCTGAAAATATGAAAGTGCTTGTCTTTTACAGTGGCACTTGTGTTCCCAGCCCTTCTAAATAAAAAAACCAAAAAACAAACAAAAAAACCCAAAAAACCCCCCAAAAAAACACCAAAAAAAACCACACAAACAAAAAAAAAAACCACAAAATGAACTTGCTTAGGCATCAGCTCTTACTTGCTCACCAGAGCCAGGCTAAGAGTTA